>PVKA01001362.1:43060-149335 GCA_004027165.1 Ctenomys sociabilis | reverse complement strand
TCCTTCCTTCCTTCCTTCCTTCCTTCCTTCCTGCCTGCCTGCCTGCCTGCCTGCCTGCCTGCCTGCCTGCCTGCCTGCCCGCTCTTCCTTCCTTCCTTCCTTCCTCCCTTCCTTCCTTCGGCCTCCCTTCCTTCTCCCTCCTTCCCTCCTTCCTTCTCTCCCTCCTTTTCCCTTCATTGATTTCTTCATTCCATGTTGGTTGCACACTTACTATGAACAAAATTTTGGGTGAAAAATGCCAAACAAAACATAGCAGTCCCTCTTCTCAGATGCTTTCTGATGGACTGAAGAAAACAAAACAATAGAATAGAAAAGTCACAGTTGAATATAAAAAGCACGCAGCAGGGGACACACATGGCGCTGAGGGACCCCACATGTGGAAAAGAGGAACTTCTCTGAGGAGGTGACACTGGCGTAGCCCATGAGAGGAAGGGCTTCTCCCGGTGGAGGTGAGCGAAACGATTCTGGGAGAAGACATAACACCAGTAAACTCCAGGAGAGCTGCGAGCCCCTCTGCCGCCGCTGCCATCCCCTTACACGATGCACAGCACATGGCTGCTCAGCTGTTTTCTGTAAAAAGAAATTGGAGATGTGACCTGCTGCTAGTTTCTTTTGGAACATTGAGCCAATTTCTTGGTTTCAAAGTGGCTGGCAGGATCATGCCCCGCAGCTGGCCAAAGCCCTCTGGCTGGCCAGGTACTTTGCTTCTCAGAGCCCCTTCCCTGTGGTTCTTGAGCAGTCATTCAGAGAGCTTAAGCGAGAGCAGGAGGCCACAGGGAAGTGGTAGGCATTGCTCTTGGGAGTTTGCTGAGCTCAGACCCCGGAGCCTTTGGAGCTTCTGAGCTCACCTCTTCTGGTTCATAGGACACCTACAGGTCACTCTGGACAGCCGCCTCACTGCCCGGCATGGTGCCAGGACCCAGTCCTGCTAACCATGCCTTGGCACCCATTGCGAAGCCCCTGCCACCCCCAACAGACCTTCAGAAATACCGAGTGTGCGTGGAACTCAATTTTTGAAAGTCTACGTAGGAGTGAGAGTGTTTGCTATGTGCCCCTTGGTGTGTGGGTCATCTCCCTTAGTGCCCCCATTCTAGCTATTCTGCTTCACATGACAGGATTATAATCTTGGTCATGGCAGGGGGATGTTTGCTGTTACGAAGATGGTCCATGCTTACCTTCACTCAGCTGGCGGCTCCATGGCCAGGCAGCGGTGAGCAGGGCAGGGCCTCAGAGGCACGCGTCAGTGGTATCCCTTTTGTCTGCCGACTTCATTTCCTGGGGCCATCTACCCCAGAAGGGACAGTCGTCCACGAGGACTCGCTTTTAGTCTTCTGGGGAAACTGCTCTGCCCCGGTAGCGGCTGTGCTCACCCAGCTTCCCTCCAGCAGCCGGCAGCGGCTCCTCCTCGCCACGCTCCCTCTGCAGCGCTGTTTTCCATCTTCTTGGCAGCGGCCATCCTGACGAAGGGAGATAGATCTCACTGGGGCCTGCATTTGCGTCTCCTTGATGACTAAGGATATTAAGCGTTTTTTCAAATATTTGTTGGTCACCTGTATTTTTCTTTTGAGAAATGTGCATTCATGTCACTTGCTTCAACACTGGGTATTTATTTTTGTCCATGAAAGTTTTTGGAATTTCTTGGGCATGGAGGGTGCTAACTCCCTGTCATTTTGCCAGGGCTGTCTCTTCGCAGATTGGCTCCTTTATTACACTGAAGCTTCTTAGTTTGTCATGATCCCTTTTATTTTTGCTTTTGTTGGCTGTGCTTTTGGAATTTTTACCCCCAAGATCATTGTCTATAACTTGAGATGTTTCCTGATGCTTTCTTCTAGTAGTTTTGTATTTCAGGGCTTAGATGCATTTTGAGTTGACTTCTGTCTAGGGGATTGGTCACGCTCCGTTTTCTGTTGCAGGTTGCCCATGCTCCCCGCCCCATGGCTGAGGGCTTCTCCAGTGTACATTTCTGATGCTTTTTGTCAAGAATCAGAATGGATTCTGATGCATGGGTTTTCTTCCTGTGATTTCTGTTTTGTTTGCTCGGTCTGGGCATCTGGTTTAAGGCCAGTTCCACATGGACTTGGTTACTGTTGCTGTGCTTTTGTCTTAGAAAGATGTTTTAATGCCTCCAGCCCGATGTTTGTGTTCAGTGTTGCTTTCGCTGTTCAGGACTTTTGGACCTAGTGTGCAGGCTAAGATTTTTTCTGGTTTTATGAAGAACGGGTATTTTCATAGGTAGTGCACTGACTGCAGATGGATGTAAGTAGTTCGGGCATTTTAATGATGTAAGTTTTCAGTGTGTTCACATGCAAAGGCTTTTTGTTTTCTTTCATTAATCAGTATTTCATAAGTTTTACTTTAGAGATCTTTTAGAGGTTTTCCTGTCCTTGGCTAAATATTTTATTTAAAAAATGTATTTATTGCAGTCATCATGAATTGAGTGTGTCTGCTATTCCTTTCTGGCTAAGGTCATCACTGCTTACGCAGAAGCTGCTGCTGTCTGCGTGCGGATTTGCAGCCTGTGCCTTTCCTGAGCGCCGGCCGGTTCTTGGGGCTTCTCTGTGTAGTCACAGCCTCACCATGCGGGATGCTTTGGCTTTGTCCATCCTCACTGCACACCTTTCGTTTCTCTCTCTGGCCTCATCACTGCGGCAGATCCTTCCAGCCTTCCAGCCCCGAAGGCGTGCACACCCTTGTCCCAGGCCTGGTCCTAGAGGAGGTGCATGCAGCTTCCCCGTCAGCACAATGCGGCCATGGGGCTGCACAGCCCCTCCGTGGTCAGTACACTCCTCCTCTCCCGGTTCTCAAGGCTTTTCTCAAGAGGGATACTCACTGCATGGAGGACTTCCTGAGGTTTCTCTAGCAGGCTGTGGTCCCAACAATGCTGTCTCCATGCTCCTGTGTGTCTGTCTGTTACACCTTCCACTGTGCAAACTCCAGCACTCTCACAAGCCACAGCTGTCCTGAGTGAATACCCTTCCTCACTTGGAGGCTGATACTTTCTCTGTCCCAGTGCTATCAACTCTGTGAGGCCAGGGCTTCTCTGTACTCTTTCCAGCCCCACCCCAGGCTTCTCTTCATGCTCTGCCTGCTGTGACCTTGTGTGGTGCTCAGGACAGTGGTTTGTGGACAGTGGCCTTGCTTTGAGATGTGGACAGACTCAAGCTCCTGGGATTAGAGGAGTTAGGATGGAGAATCAGATGGCTTCACAGGCAAAGCGTTAGGGGACTGAGAAGTCCTGCTAGCTATCTTATGAGAGGAGACCGAAACTGCATGTGCACATGGGGAGCAAGGGAAACAGCACTGACACTCTTTGGCCCCAGGGCTCGTAAAGGTCGCCTTGCAGTTAACGTCTATTTTTCAATTTTTGATTGCTGAAAAAAATTTTCATATTTCCTGTATCACTGTTTTAGCACTTAAGAAATGAATTCATTTCCTAACCCCCTCCCTAGACAACATGGACGCTCAACAGCTTTTCTCTGTGTCAAATACATAGCATCTTTGCCATCACTGTGTCCTCCCCAGCCCCCTACTCTATGTGGACTCTGAAGTGCAGAGTGATGTGGCCTGAAAGGTGCCGCAAAGTGAGGGGAACAAAAGCTAAGGGACAAGCCCCACTGTGGTTTGACTCCTTCCCCATGGCTGGGGGTATTTCCCTCCTCCCGTCTCTACACAGGGAGATTTAGAGACTGTTCACCTACCTACCTGTGTGCCAAGGTCCACACGAACATCGCTGCCTCCTGCTTCCAGTGGACACAGAAGTGCAGAGATGCAGCCGGGGTCAGGCTCAGGGTGAGTGCCAGGGCCAGGGGGAGACAGAGCTAGGCAGAGAGAGAGAGAGAGAGAGAGAGAGAGAGAGAGAGAGAGAGAGGAGAGAGGTGGGGAGAGAGAGAGAGAAAGAGGCAAAGAGACAGAGACAGGCAGAGAGAGAGAGATGGGGAGAGACAGACAGTGAGAGACAGAGAGACAGAGACAGAGACAGACAGAGACAGAGAGAGAGACAGACAGAGAGGAGAGAGGTGGGGAGAGAGAGAGAGAGAGAGAGAGAGAGGCAAAGAGACAGAGACAGGCAGAGAGAGAGATGGGGAGAGACAGACAGAGACAGAGACAGAGAGAGACAGAGACAAAGAGACAGAGACAGAGAGAGACAGATATCTATATATCTATATCTATCTATCTATCTATCTATCTATCTATCTATCTATCTATCTATCTATCTATCTATACAGAGAGAGAGAGAGCGAGAGAGAGAGAGAGAGAGAGAGCGAGAGAGAGAGAGAGACCTGGAAAGAGACCAAGGTAGAGGAGAGCTCACTGCCAGCACTCCGCCTGTGTTCCACTGTCTGTCCTCCGACTCCCTGCATCACTTTCTCTTTCTCTAATTGTCCCCAGCTGGAGGGATCCATAAACCTCAGCCACTGCACCTGGATATGAAATTCTCCTGGTTACTGAAAAACTGCCCAAAGCAGGTCCACAGAGGGCTCGTGGCTGGAGAAGGCTCCTTGGTGTTAATTGTTAATATTATAGTCTTCATAGCTTTGCTTCCTTTTAGTACCTTAAAAACAGAAAATGATGACTCTTTGTAAGCCCACTTGACTCCTGTTAGAAAGATGGCCTGCATTTATCTTGTTTCATTTTAGGAGTGCTTTTGGGCTGTTGATACTCAGCTTGAGAGGGTGGGAGGGAAAGCTGCTAAGAAGTGGTGGAATTGCTTCTTGTTTGGGAGGTGCTTGGACTTCATGGTAACCAGACCCTGAGTGGTCCAGTGAGGTTCTGAGAGTTGCAACGCATGGGCAGGATGGCCATTGGTCGCCCGTCCAGTGTGGCATCCCAGAGCCACGTAACTGCCCATGCCTGCCTGCCTAACTTGGCTGACCTGGATACTTGGGCCCTAGGCTCGCTCTCTGCACTCTAAGGGGGGCCAGAAGTGTCAAGGACGATCACATATGGGCTCTGTTTGCTAACCTGTTACGGTCAGAAAAGAAAGTCCACAGTCCCTTTTTCCCTTACATACTGAGCGAGACAGGTACAAAATCAGTCAGCCAAAACAGATCAGATTAAATCAGACCAGACCAGACCAGACCAGACCAACCAACCAACCAACCAATAAATGAAAACCACAAACCTCACATTTTGGAGAGCTGGGTCCCTTAAAGAGATGCTTCCTTATAGCTTCCTGGATGAGCACAGCATGATACAAAGAATCCTGGTATGGAACTAGCTGGGTTTATCTGATAAGAGGTCAAGTCCAGGTGCTGTCAACCATGGTCCTCAAACTGGAGTCCTGGGACCACAACACTGGTGTCACAGGGAATCAGTCTCCTTAGAGGTGCAGAGTTGTGGCCCCAGCTGAGGACCCCCTGCCGCCCTGCAGCCCTCTGGAAGATCCTGGTGCGTGCTCCACTGGGCTCCTGGCCCTGCCCCAAGAGTCTCCTGGCCAGGGCTCCCTGCTCCTGCCTTTTAGCTGTATCCAGCCCAGGAAGCCTGGTGGAGAGCACCCAGCCCTCTTGTTGGAATCAGTAAGGAGACCAGAACTGCCACACAGCATCAAACCTTCCAGGGACCTGGGGAGCATCCCCGGGAGAAGGGCCCACTGGCCTCCCCTCCCTTTATGGCAGAAAGTGGGCCCACATGACTGCCCCTGCACCTGAGGGGGAAGGAGGCCAACCCCATTCTGAGTATCCTGCAAAGCAGCATGGTCCTCCTATGCTGGAAGAAACTCTCCATAGTTCTCTTTGCGAGTCCAGCGAGCTGGGAATGCACAGCAAGCTTAGAGTTTTAAGACTTCTTGCATTGGAGGCAGCCTGGCCGTTATCTAGTCTCTACGAGGTTTGGGGCTTATAAAACAGCCTACACATAGGGCCTGAGGCTTGCTCGGAACCTTGGTGGCAGGGCTGGGAGGTGCGCACTTACTGTGCCTGGCCCCCAAAGTGTTCTGGGAGCAGATGCAGGTTAGGACAGCATACTGGTGAAAGCGCTGCACCTGGAAAAGTGTGGTGTCATTTGAAAAGAGCACCACTTCCAACGGATTCTGAAAGTGTCACACAGGGTATCGAATGATCAGTCTTACCATCAGCGTGACTGGGGCTAGCGTGGCACTGTCCCTGTGATCCACTTTGCAAAGCTCACAGACACCTTCACTACCTTGTCAGCAAGAGGTGAGCCAGCGGGGCCGAGGAGCAGCCTGCAGAAGGGTGGCCAGCTGGCCTCCCAGTGCACAGGTACCTCAGTGGCTGGGGGTCTGTCGTGATGTCTTTAGCAATATGGAGCTGTGAAGAAGTCAAAGCAGCTTTGAAACAGTGAACAACCCAGGCCCCAACACTGGTGAATTGCTCTAAGCAGTGTCCCTGGCTACGCTGGGTTTGCTTTTGCCCAGGTCCTATTCATCAGGCAGGGGTGGGAGAGCAGTGCCCGTGCAGCTGCTCCCCCTACAGCACAAGCCACAGCTGTAGGGTGCAGGTGAGGATGCTGGCATGGGTGCACGGGAGGGGACAGCGATCCTGGGCCAGGTCACCAGGAGCTCAGAGGTGGCTGACTGGCCACAGGCAAGGGATAATATCTTTTCAGGCTTCCATTTTTCTAGTTTTAAAATGAAGGATGGAAGAGACACTTCCTATGTCCTCTGGCTCTGACATGATGGCTTTTTTCCAGAGCTTTCACTCAGCAGTGGGTTTGATCAGGAAGGAGTGGTCAAAGGCCCCCTGCTTCCTGTGAAGTTCTTTCCTGGTGTGTGTACTCTGGACCACTTAGTGAGAAAAATAAACACCATGTTTGCAGCTCACTGGGTCACCTTAGGGATCCTGCTCTAGCCTCCTCTGTTCAACACAGGGCCAGGGAAGGAACCCTCAAGTCAGGCAGGTTCGCAAGAAGCACTTGGAAGCGTAAGCACCTGTCTTTCTAGCTGTGTGTGCCCAGGGACTCAATGTCTCCTCAGCATGCTGTTCTGGAGCCATGGAGAGTGGAAGATCGAAATGTACCTCTTCCCTGCAGCTGAGAGAACAGCCGGTCCAGGTCCCACATGCTCCTTCAGGCTTCTTGGGCCAGCCACATGCTCAGCCGTTTCTTCTCTCTCATGAAACCATTTCCTTGGTCTGAGCTCGTGTGCCTAACCATGGGCTTCTGTGTCTCACAGCCTGGGCTGCTGAGAGGGAAGACACAGCCTGGGCCTGAGGACCCTTAGGTGCTGAGCATGTGATGTTGGGTCATTACTTAGTGGGCTGACAGTTCCTTGGAGAGCAGGGCGCGCCTTCGCTTCTTCCTACTCCTCTTCTTGGCATGCGGTGAAGCTTGATCAGTGCTGGTTAAGTAATGAATCCGGTCAAGCCTGTCTGGGGAAGTGACTTGCAAATGACTCAGTGATCTGGACTCTTAGGAGTTACTTTATGGGTAAAGACCCCAGTCCCCTGGATTTCTGGCCATTGTTATGGACAGTGTGTTCGTGGGTTGCTGACCTCACAACTGTGACCCTCTGTCAGAGGTTGCCCCCAGGCTGCAGCTGCTGTGCAGTGTGGACTTAACCTTGTTAGGAGTGTGTCTAGCCCTTACCGGTGTCCTCCTGCTGGGGCATTTGGGCTTGCTGTTTGTTTGAGTCCCAGCTGCCCCTGCATGCAAGTCAAGGACACTCAGCCTGGCCTCCTGCCACACCCCGGGGCCAGGGCCTTTGGTCAGCATGTCCTCAGAAGGAGTCTGCCCCTGGCCCCTGCATGGTCATCCTGCCTCAGGATGAGTGACACCCACTCTGGCTGTGCTCTGGGTGCCAAAGCTGGGGGTCAACAGAACCAGAAGGAGTGTGAGAAAGTGCCACATGAGTCTTACTCTAGGGGCCAGACTGAGCACGAGAACTGAGCAAGCGTGAACATTTTGCCCACTTGTCCTGTGTTTCGTTACTTCTTTTTCTATTTTATGGAAGAAAGTGAATTTACACTTTTAGAAATAGGAAACATTAGTTAATTCCTCCAGGCCCACTGTAAAGACCATGGCAGTGTGGAGACGCCCTCGAATGTGAGGTGCATCTGAAGCCAGCAGGAGAAGCGACGTTCTCTGGTCTGCTTTGCCACCACCAGGTTTATGTCACTGAGCCTGTGGTGGAGGCCTGTGGCCTCTGGGATGTGGCGAGGTGGACCCCAGCTCTCCCATTCCTGAGGAGGCGTGAGTCCCCTGAGACACTTGTCTGGTCTCTCTAACAGGCTGGGACACAGACCTTGCCCAGCTCTGACCAGGACAACCTGGTCTGTCTGCTAAGTGGCTTGCCAGGCTCCAGTACCCCAATGACGAGCTACCAATCACATGCAGGCCTTGCGGTGACTCCCTGGCTCTCGCTGGGCTGTGTGTCCTACCTTGGTCTGCTCTGATCTGTGTGATGATAAAGAGTTCATGTCGAAGAGGACAAATAAATGCTCGCGATGCCTTCCATGTTTGTGGATTGGAAGAATAAATGTTGTTAAAATGTCTGTACTTTCTAAAGAAACATGGAATCAGTGCAATTCCTAGAGACTTTCAATTATGTTTTTAATAGAGATAGGAAAAAAGTCTCAAATTTGTTTGGAATCAGAAATGACCTGATGCAACCAAAGCAGCTTTGAGCAAAACAAACAAAATTGGAGGCATCTTGACTTAAAAATATATGATAAAGGGCTGGTGAGATAGCTCAGTGGACTAAGTACTTGTGTTGGCAAGTGCAGGGACCAGGGTTTGATCCCTCATCCTGCATTGCATTTTGGCCCCGGGGCACACTGAGCTGTGACAGAGTCCAGGCATGGTGGCACATGCCTGCAATCCCAGCACTGACGAGGGTGAAAACAGGAGGATCACCAAGTCTGAACTGTATAGTGAGATCCTGTACCAAATACATAAAAGATGAAAAAAATATAAAGCTATTATAAGCAAATAGCATGGTTTAGTATAAAAATAGGCACATCAACCAATGAAATAGGCTAGAAACCTAGAAAAAACCTAACACTTATCGTTAACTGATTTTTGACAGAAGTGCCATGAACACACAATGAATAAAGGACAGTCTCTTGAACAAATAGTGTTGGAAAAGCTGGCTATGTACAGGCAGAAAAATAAAACTGGATTCTTACATAACATTGTATATAAAAATCAATTCAAAATGGTAATCATAAGACCTGAAACTGTAGAACTACTAGAAGAACAGGGTAGGAGGCTCCAGGAGTTTGTCTGGGCAATAGTCTCTTGGATGGAATTTGCAGAGCACGAGCAATAAAGGTCAAAATGGACAAACAAGGCTGCATCACATGGAAAGGCTTTTGCATTGCATAAGAAGCAACTAACAGACTGGAGAGATAGCCCAAGGGCTGCAGGACAAGGTGTGCAAGGCTCACCCCTGAGAGAGGCGGCCAAATGACATGGGGAAACAAACAGCTCAATGCCATGAACATGGATAACTTGATTTGAAATGTACTACAGATTTGAAAAGACTTTTCTCAAAGAGAAGAGATATGAATGGCCTGCAGACACATGGAAAAAATCAGTGACCACTGGGGGATGTAAAGTGAAAACTGCAACAAGGTGAACGCTTGTCCCTGTTAGGTTGGCTGCTGCCACAGAGTGAATGGTGAGTGCCATCAGTGTGTGCTTTGGTAGAAAAGGAAGACGGTACGTTGTGGGAATGGCAACCAGTAGAGCAGCCCCTTGGAAAATGAAGAGTAGAGCTGCCATGTGACCTTGCCTTCTCACCTCTGGGAAGGCATCCAGAGGATCCAAAGTCAGTGCACTCTAGCGCACAGCTCCAGTGTCTAGATTCTCTCCTGACAAGAACCAAGCGATAGAAGCAGCCTACTCTGCATCTGTGTGTGAACAGGCAAAGGAACCGGTGTCTTATTGCACACTGGGATATTTTCAGTTGTAAAGGAGGAAACCCTGCCTCTACAACAGCATCTCAGTGGAACTGGAGAATGCCATGCTAAAGGAAATGAGCCAGGCACAGACAGATGCTAATTGTGCAATACCGCTTCTGTGTGGAAGCTGAAAGTGATGCCATCTAAGTGGGAAAAACCCCTGAGTGTGAGGTTTGGAGATCCTTTCTTCCCCTTCACTCATGGCTAGCTGGCACCCACCAGCTTATGCATCCTGAGGGTTTACAGAAAACCCTTCTCCACTATGCCACACAATGGCCATGTAATGTGTGTTCTCATTTCACTGTTGACTTGTTAACTGTCTGCTGCTGAGATCTTTCTCCCATCTATGGAAAAACATTCCAGCTGCATTCACAGAAATTTTACCAAAGCAAATCACTCCATCCCTTACCTGAGTCCCACAGGTGACTTCTCAGTAGGGAAAATAAGAACACAGATGCTCATTACATAGTTGAAAGCCGTTTCCAGTGACTTCAGGGGCAAATCAATGTTCTACCTTCTCCAACTTTTAAAATAATCATGACTAGAACCACTATGCATGCAAATCAAAAAACACGTGTATATTTTTTTAAAAAAAGGATGATAATTCCAGCTTGATGTCATTGCTGGCACTTAGAAGGCCTTCTTTTACTGTATTTTCTCTGTGCTCATTTCTTCCCCCCTAGTAATAATTATGCAGTTGGTAACATTTGCTTACCCCTTTTACTTAATACTGCACTAGAGAAATTCCTCCTTATTCCATATACTTTATAGCCCTTGTGTTTCGTAATGGTCCATGACACTGAGTAAATATACAACTTAATCATTCCACATTTTTGAAAAATAAATTGTTTGCTCTCCTTTTGGTACTATTTTCCTATACTGCTGCTGCAAGCTTCTTTAAATATAAATATTTTTCATTATTTCAGATTATTTCTTTAGGTTAAAATGCTGAATGTGAATAGTTCACATTTTAAACTATTGGTCTATGATATTTGGTTAGTTTCAGCAATGTTTTTACCAGTGCACACTGCTTCCTAGGCATTCTTTCCAATAATTCTGTGAATTGCTTCTTTCTTTCTTTCTTTCTTTCTTTCTTTCTTTCTTTCTTTCTTTCTTTCTTTCTTTCTTTCTTTCTTTCTTTCTTTCTTTCTTCTCTTTGGCAGAACTGGGGATTGAACTCAGACCCTTGTGCTTGCCAGGGAAGCGCTTATTCCACTGAGCCATCTCCCTAGTCCCTGCTTTTTTTTTTTCTAATTGATAGATAAAAATAGTAACCTGCCTTAATTTACATTAAAATATTTTTATTGTAATTATTTTTATTTTGCTCATTTGCCATTGGATTGAAGTTAAATTTGAAAAAGTATTATGTACAGGTAGACACCTTGCAAGTCTGCAGGACGTTTCTCTGAATAAGTGTGCAGGCGGACATGAGACAGCCAGGCCTTGCTGGCCAAGCTGTCCTCTCAGAGTTGGGGGCTGCCAGTGTGTGAGAAGGCTTCTGGGAAGGGGTGAAGGCTGCCTTCTGGCGGGACTGAGGCTGCTCATGCACATATAGCAATTCCTGCAGCTCTGAGGCTGCGTGCAGACACTCGAGTCTCCATTTGCTGGCTTGGGAAATTTTGCTCTTAGGAGAATGATTTGTTTATTTCAGGCAAAGCAAATGATTATTGTTTGAGAAAAGATATCTGAGAGGAAAATGTGAGCCAAGGATCTGGGTCTGGATCAATGGAATACCTTCCTCCCAGGATACTAGTCACTGTCATCTCCTTTGATGAAAAAGGCAAAGACAGAGAGGCACCCCCGGAACCAGGGTATGGTGTGTGGACCCATCAGAGACGGCTCCAAGGTAGTCAGCATGAACCATCACTGCATACGCCTTGTGGAGGACTCATGCTGGCTGCTGTCTTGGTGGCTGCTGTCTTGCCCCTGTACCCGATAGATGTGTGGTTGTGGGTGAGGATTTGCAGCTTCTGTCTCTCTCTTGAAAGAGAGGATTTGCTTTCTAGGCACTTTTCTTAACCTTGCTCTGCAGATTAAAAAGCTTTAAGGACCACACAGATCTCACAGCTTCGGAAGGCTCATTCATGAAATTCCAGTAAGGATGAGTGTGCTGAGAAGTATTTGCTTTGCAGCAGAGAAAGCAGAACAGTCAGATGACACAGAATTGAATTACAAATGATTGGAAGCCATCGAACATTGCTTATTCAAATGCAAAAGGTGAGGACAGGCTCTTCTGATTTTGGAAATGAAGTGTTTTCCTGCATAATGGGGTACAGGAGAAAGACAATAGGGGACAGGAGTGGGGTTCTCCCCGGTGCCCTTCTCGGTGCTTGCTCTGTGCTGGATGGAGTGAGACTTCTGGGAAGCGAAGGGCGGGACCTGCAGAGAAAACCTGAGTGGGTTAGAGTGGTATTCAGGGTTTGGGACCAAAGGAAAAGAGATAAATAGTCCCAGCAAGCCCGCAGAAGCAGGCACATTCAGGACCAGTAAATTGGGCTCCTGCACGCTCTAATTCCTGCATCAGCCACCGCTAGAAGCCTGGGATAAAGAGGAGAGGGAGGAGGGGGAAAATCTATGGGGGACTGTGAGGGCAGTCTCTTCTCAGCTCCCTCCACAGCAGACAGCAATCAATAAATCAATAAGGAATGTTCGCTGGCTGTAAAATGGGTAGAGAACCCAGCATCATGCTGCTCCAGGATGGGTGGGTCGTGGCCTTGTGTCTGTGGGGAGGCAGAGGGGGCTGGCTGACCGGTGACCAGCAGCCTCTCAGGTCTGTGAACTCCGAGTCTATGATGGGGACCTGGGCTTGGCTAACATAGTCCCAGCGTGACCCGCAGCTGCCCCTCTGTGCTCCTTGTCAGCCCCACTCATGCCTCCTGGCGGGGTCGAGGCTCCCTGTGCCGTGTGGGTGGCCATCTGCCCTGAGCCTGCTGTGTCCTGTCACTGAAGTGACGGCTACAAGAGACTGCATCAGAAATTACTAGATGCCCCAGTGGTGGAGAGCATCGATTGGAAAGGGTAGGGATTTTTTGCACAACAGTTGAATTTTTCCTTTATCGGAAGAGGTTTAACTTCACTCCACATGGTGGCCACTGCACAGGGCTGTGTTAACCCTTGCTTCCGCAGATTTAACCTGATATTGCAGCCCAGGCTGGGACCAGTCACTGCCCTGAAATGCACTGAAGGACATGCAGCTTGTAGATCGTGGGGTTGGGCCAGCTTCCCCTGCAGGTGGGAGGGTGGCTTCCCTGGGACCTAGATCAGCAGCCCAGCAAGGCAGCCTTGCTGGGGCCTGGCTGCACAGCCCCTGTCTGCTCTGTGCCCCATACTTAGTCTCTCCTTGTGCAGGTTCCTGACGCCCAGTGACCTAGGCCATGCCCTCACTTTGGGGTCAGAATCTGCTCTCAGGGGCGTAAGTGCTCCTCCTGGAGAGCTTCTGGATGAGAAGTCTGGGCCCATGTTACACTATGTGGAGAGTCCACTGCTGCCTGACCACTGCATGGCGTGCAACTCTCGCCTTGTCACCCGACAGACGCCTTCTGATTTCCTGCACTTCGTCCTATGCAGGCAACGCACAGAGGGCTCAAGAACATCCAGCCCGGACCTTTGAGGAATGTGAGGCTTGAAGTGATGGCAAAACTCCTGTTTTAGTATGTCTGGAAGTGCGGGTTTATTTCCTAAGCTCTGTATTTTTAGTTTTATAAGGCTTATCATTTATGTATTGGATGGACAGAAAAGAGAATGTTTTGGGATAGATGGGAAATTAGAAGATGAACAGATAGGTAAGGAAAGGAAAGCTGAGTGATGCAGAGCGGGAGTCATGAAGGGTTCATGTGTTCACCCCCTATCCCTCGTCTAGCTTCTGTTTCTCAGATGTCCATGACACATGCTGTGCCCAGCCAGCTGCTGCTGTGGCCCAGGGTGCTGTGTCCTCCAGGAGCTGGTGACCACTGTGCTGGAAGAGGAGGTCTGGGCTGAGAAGGTGGGCATGGTCGGCCAGGCCGCTCCTCCAGCGGAAGGAGGAGTTGGGTTGGGAGTGGATGAAGGGAGGGCACTCTGAGTCTCTCCTCCTGGTGTTGTCTTCAAGCAGGTGTGCGGCCACAGCCAGGCCTGGCCTTCCTGGGGTGGGCCCAGGTTCATAGCCCAGGGGTTTGGGTTGGAGACTGTGTAAGAGCCCCTGGCTCTGAAGTGTGGTGTCTCTGGAAGAATCTGGATGGCTGAGTCCACAGGACACGGAATCCTCAGGAGTGGGTGAGGCCAACCCTTTCCAAAAGAACTGAGAGTCTCAGTGGATCCCGTGGTGTGGCAAACCTGCAACCTGTGCTGTTTACTGTGATGCTCACTGCCCTGCCCCCAGCGATGGCCTGGCTCTTGGTCTGAGCAACTTCGAGGGCTGTGGAGAGTGATGGGAGGAATTGGCTTGTGTTTGATTCAGACAGGTACTTTGATTACCACACTTTGATTTCTGGTTTCAAAAAAGAAAAAAGGCTACAAGCTGCATTTATAAACACTACCAGGTTTCCCATGTATTAAAAATTAACTCAGTACCTCCTGGGTACCAGGGAAGGGCAGGGAAGGAAGCCAGATTTGGATTCAGTCTTTGTGGAGCTCACTGAATCCATGTGTAAAAGCTGTATGTTAAAAACGTGAACAATCGTCTGCACTGGATCCATGCACGCTAGACAGAGATGGCCCATGCAGTGCAGAGATGCCCCAACGGGTGGTCTTGGGCCAGCCCTCTGTGGCTGCGGATTCTGGCACTCTCTATGTAGGAGGAGGCTGACTGCGCATGTCAGCAGCTGCTGGATGATAGCCTGAGCTGGTGACCATGCCAGCTTCCCTTTCCCATTCGTGCTGAGCCCTTCTGTTGTGAAGAAGTGGCCTTGGCTTGGGGCGGAAGGAAGAGCTGAATGCTTGTCTGTCCTCCCAGCTTCCCTCCAATCCCAGGTTACATGAGGTGTTGAAAACCCCAAAGAAGCCCCAGTTACAGCCAATGTAAGGGTGGCAACTTAGAAACCTACATCCCTGGGGCAAGGTGGCCTTTGGAGGGCCACCCCAAGACCCCCAAGAAGGGCGATGAACACAGCCCCCATCGCAAGTCCTGACTGGGCTGCTGGAAGAGTGAGGGGTGACTGGAGGCCCTTTTGACGTCACCACCTTTCGGCTCACTGGCCTTGGTGCTGGCCATGTGGCCACACTATTCTCCTAAACACAGGCTTTTTGATCAATTTCTCCTTTTGGCTGTGTTGGTTAAGAGACTGTGCCTGGGTCTCTGTGTGTGTGAACGGGCAGTGCAAAGGCCCCTGGCCTCTTGAATTACCATGTAGTTGTCTGGATGGCAGCAGCTCCTCGGCCTTGGAGGAGTGTCCCTCTGCAGTTACCCAGGGAAGCCCTGCGCCCCGTTTCTGCTCTGGTTCCACAGTGTCTGGGCAGGCCTGAGACCTCAGCTTTAAGTTTTCTGAGAGATCGCTTGGCTCTTTCTTAGTCTCAGCTCTCTTACCAAGACCTGGATTCTGGTGAGAGCCTAGTAACACTATGAGTTTACAGACACTGCCGAGTGACGAGCACTGAGGTGTTACCTCTTGTTATTGATAACAATGATCACTGGGCTTTAGTACAACGTCATACATGAGATCCGGCCTGAGTGTCAAAAACCACAAACAGGGCACAACACAAGCTACGCTAATAAACAAATTCAGTAAACTTCCAGGATCCAAACCTACCACCATTTGTTGAAAAAACTGTTCTTTTCTCCCTGAGAGGAACCTTGGCTCTTTGGTAAGCATTGCTAGAGGTATATGTACGTTATTGATGTTATGAATACTATTATTTTTGAACTCTATCTATATGTCTGTATTTATAAGTAATATCTACTCCTATAGCTCTAAAATGAAATTTGAAATCAGAAAATGTGAGGTCTTCACTTTAATCTTTCTCAGGATAGTTTCTGGTTATTCAGATTCCTTTGTGAGCCCATCTGATATCGGGGATTGTTTTCTATTTCTGAAAAAAGTACCACTGAGGATCTGGTAGAGAGTCCACTGACCATGTATATGGCTTTACGTGGCATGGACAGTGTTACCATCTTCCCATCAGTGGACATGAGATGTCTTCTTGCTTAGTTCCATCTTCTTTAATTTTTCTTGTAATTTTTGGTGGACAAGTTATTTACCTTGATCTAGTATATTCCTAATATCTTATTTTTAATTGTGCTGTAAATGGGATTAGTTTATGAATTTCTCCTTTCTATTCTTGTTATTTTTATTTTTAATGTATTTTGTACAGGGCCTCACTATACAGATCAGACTCATAGTAAATCCCCTGTTTTCAGCCTCCCAAGTGCTGGTATTACAGGCCTGCACCACCATGCCTGGTCTTGGTGGCCGACTCAGTGTGACCCAGGGCCGGGGCTAGCATGGTGTGTGTGCCTGGGGATTGAACCCTGGTCTCTGCACTTGCCTAAGCAAACACTTAATCTGCTGAGCTATCTCGCTGGCCCTGTTCCTTGTTACTATATAAAAGTAGTACTGACTTTTGTGTGCTGATTTTTATATCTTACAGCTTCACTGAATTCATTTATTAGTTCTAACATACTTTTGTGTGTTTTGAACCGTTAGGGTGGATCCCGTTGTCTGTGGAGAGAGGTGATCTACTCCTCCTATTCCAGTTCAGATGCCTTTTACTTCCTAGTCTGAGTGCAAGAACTTCTGTTCTGGGCCAGCGAGAGGCACAGTTGCCTCCCCACAGATCTACAGGGATAGTTGGTGGTTCGTGGCTGTGATGGTATCCCATGTGCCTTTGCTGCGCGGCCTTTCTAGGCTTTCTAGTTTGCCTAGTGATGTTTTTAATCATGAAAAGGTGTTGCACTTTGTCAGATTCCTTCCCCCCTCAGTTGAGATGATCACGTGGTGTTTGTCCTTCCTTCTACGAACGTGGCCTACTGCAGTGATTTCATTTCATATTTACGTCCATTTGTTGAACTTCAGGACAGAAGCCCACTTGGCCGTGGCATCTGATCCTTTTCATGTTTGATTGAATTTGACTCCATAGAGTTTTGTGGAGGCTTTCGGAATCAGTACTCACTGGAAATATTGATTTGCAGTTCCCCTATCTTGTACATCCTTGTTCAATTTGGTGTCAGGGTAATGCTGGCTTTGAAATTAATTTGAAAGCTGTCCTCTGCCTCTTACATTTTTTGAGGAAGTGTTTGAGCAGGACTGGTATTCATTTTTTAATTAATTAACTAAATTAATTAATTTATTTTTAAATTTTAACATTGCATTTAGTACAGGGTCTTCAGGCTCTCACTACGTAAATCAGACTTGTAGTGATCCTCCTGTTTTCAGCCTCCCAAGCGCTGGGATTACAGGCACACACCACCAAGCCCAGTCTCAGTTGCCACCTCAGTGTGCCCCAGGAGCAGGGCCAGCACAGCAGGCTGGGGATTGAACCCCAGTCCCTGTGCCTGCCTAATCAAGCCCGTTAGTCCACTGAGCTATCTGACTGGCCCTAATATTTAAAGTAGTCCATAAAGTCCCCCTACGCAGTGGCGTGGGCTTGGGCCTCCAGTGGTGGGAGCTCTTTGGTTACTGACGCAGTTTTTACTCGTTATGGCTCTGTCTGGGTCTAGTTACGGGCTCTTCACGGCTCAGCCCCTGCAGGATGCAAGTGTCCTCAGAGTTCACCCATTTCTCACGTGGTGTGCTGTGTGTTGGTGTGCAGTTGTTCACAGGAGTCTCCCGTGATCCTTTTTATTTCTGAGCACCAGTTGTGTTTTAGCCATTTTTTTTTCTAGTCTTTGTTGTTTGCATGTCCTCTCTGCTTAGCTAAGCTACTAGTTTTCCAATTTTGTTGATCTTTAATAAAACAAAACAAAACAAAAAAAAAAAAACAGCTCTTGATTTTCAATTACTTTTCTGTTCTTTGCTGCATTTACTTCTTCTCCAGAGTTGGTGTTACCCTTCTTTCTGCTGATGTTGGGTACATTCATTCTTCTTTTTCTAGTTCCTGGAGATTCCAAAAACATCATGTTTTTAATGACACTAGATTATTGTGTGATTAGACATGCTGCAACTTACCAACTTCTCTATCGATTGTGAGCTTTTCATTAATACTAAGAATATGGCAAAAAGGGCCTAAAATATTTGCTCTGTTTTCTGAACAGAAACATTTTCTTAACAAGCCACGTGGGGAGGCAGGCGTGGCTTGCTGTCCTGTGCAGGCTGCTGGCCTGGGTCGATTGGTTGGGGTCCTCTGGGCAGTCTTGGAGTTGCCCGAGCTTCAGTGCAAGAGGAAAGCAGAAGCCCTGTTGCTCAAAGGGCTGCTCCCATGCATCTTGAGAGGTGGTGCTCATGGCCTGACACACCTGCTGCTTTGCGTGGGAGGTGGCGGCGCTAGCAGAGCAGGGAGGTCTGTTTGTTTCCGCGGATGGTGAAGGGATGTCTGTCTCCAGATCTTCATACACAGACATCTGCACCCAAGAAAGCGAGACGCAAGTGAGGCTTTGTGTCTATGTGGTAACCTTAGCCTTCACGTTCTGAGCACCCCTTCCTTGCTGGGAAGAAGACTGGGTGCTTCCCACAGCGAGTTAAGGCATGGGCCTCTCTCTCTAGGAGCTGTGATTCGGTCAAAGAGTAGGTTTGTTTAAATAGAAAATACCAAATAGCCCAGCAGTGCCGTCATTGTTGGCAAAGGGGTGTGAGGCCAGAGGGGAGAGGTCACTTCCGTCATTGTTGGCAAAGGGGTGTGAGGCCAGAGGGGAGAGGTCACTTCCGGCAGAGCTCACTTCCTGCAGAATGGATCAGGGAGGCTCCTTGGAGGAGTGAGTGCTCGCTGATCCTCACAGGCCTGTGCTGACAGGAAAGCGTCCCTGCAGTGGGAGCTGTGGAACCGTGGGCTGGGGGCGGGGAGGGGTCTGGCAAGCGTTAAGAATCTAAAGCCTCAAGCCGGTGGGTGGATGGTGCATCTCAGCCCCACAGTTGGCCGCCTACCAGATGTCTCGCTCTCCTGTTTGCCTTTTGTAATGTAAAACTGTTCCTTGAGAAGGTGAGGCCCCCAGTAGCTCAGGCTTTCTCCTTGCACTGGATCGGGGCCATGTGACCAGCTCTTACTACAAAGGGGAACAGACACAACCATGTGCCTGTACATCCAGGCTGCATTCCAGGCTCCCTACCTGTCTTCCCTGTCTGCTGGTTAGAAGCCCCTGCCCCAGTGGGCGGGCTTGGGAGCCGCTTGAAGTCCAGATGGTGCTGTTAACTTTTGGGTCACTGCCCTTGGAGTGGTCAGAAGCACGCTTTCAGGGGTCTGGGTGGGTTGTGGCCTCATGGCCTTCCTTGGTGGCTCTGGCTGGTCCCTGGCCCTTGCTCCCTGGCACTGTCCCTGCGCTCTGCTTCCTGGCTGCCCTGAGGTGAGCGGCTTCCTCTGCTATGCTTTCTGCCATGGTGTTTCCATGTGGATCCAGCCTGCCCAGGGCTGACATCCTTGAAACTGTGGCTAAATGCACTTATGTGCCTTCAAGTGGCAGGTGGCAGGGGCTTTGTCTCAGCAATGGGAGGGCGACTGATGAAATGGGTGACTACAAGGACCCTGCACCCATCCACTCTGCCCTCCCTCGTCCCACACCTGTGTGAGCTCCTGCCTGGTCAGTCAAGTTCAATGTTGGGGCTGTGTCACAGCGGCTGGCCTGCTTCCTGCACTGACTCCTGATTGCCAGCCAGGAAGAGGCAGAGGTAGAGGAGACGGGAGCTTGATTCACATCCAGGCTGCATGAGAAGCCAAGGGCTTGGGAGGTGTGGGTTGGAGGTGGCTCACCTGGGGCCACCTAGGTCTAGTGGCCCGCATTATGGCAAGGATCAGGGCACTGTGGGCAGGGGCTTCTTCGCCTGCATGATGGGGAGCACATGCCGCCAAGTAGCGATCTTCATGGATCACTCTTGACTGGTTTGACAGCCAGTACCTTAAAGGCAAACTGAGGCTGATTTCAGCTCTTCCCTCCTTGCCGCAGGAAGGAAGTGTGAGTGCTGCCTGGGCTGTTTAGTCCTCGCGATGTTTCCATGCATGAGGCCTTCTCCTGCCTTCTGCACAGCAATGTGGGGCGATAGTTTGCATGCTACTGATTCTGGGTTCAGAGACTCAGCAAGCTGCCCAGGGCTGCAGAGCTGCATGATCAAACCTAGTTTGCTGAGTTGCAGGTTCTTGGCAGCTTGTGTGCAAAAGAAACTCTTTTATTCTGAAAAGAAAAATAAATCTGGAGAACCCCCATCACCCTCACTTTCTCCCTATAGAGATTGAAGGGGCAGGTGATGGTGTTTGTAGCTTGGCATCCATTGGCTGGTGAAGGCCCCCACAGCTTGGGATCTTGTCCATGCTTTCAAGCATGAAAGACAGTGTTCTGTCTTAATTTTCTTTAACTCAAATAAAATCAGGCACAGAAATTCTGTATGCACAGGGCCAAGAAGTCCGATCTTACACGCTGGTGTGGCCTCCATAACATCTCTCCACCATGTGGAGCATAATGCAGGGCGACTGGCTGAGAACGGTGCATTCCAGACAGTGGCCATGTGGCTCTCAGCCTCTTGGCCCTGGAGGCAATCTGGAATCACAGAGGGCATCGGAGTGTTTAGGGAAAGTGGGCCAAAGGCTGGCCTGAAGCCTCAGTGTCCTGCCTCGCACTGTGCCTAGAAGGATCCTAGGATTCAGCCAGAGAGGCAGCTCCAGACACAGGTAAATCAGTTTTGCGAAGAGAATGTGGGCTCCCCTGGAAACAGGGTTGGGACCTTCTGGTGGCCAGAGAGTCACTGAGTCTATGCTGTCTTTCCATTCTGGAAATACTGGGATGCATCTACACATCCAATTTACTTGCAGATGGTGCTCTCTCTGATTCTCTAGCCTGAGTTCCAGAGGGCCACCCTGGGTTCTTTGTGCTGTTGGTAATTTCCCAGCTGCACATAACAGAACCTTTGGCAGTGGCTTGGCATGTTTTTTGTGGCTAATTTGAGCAGTCATCACACTTTTCCAGGCTGGCCGAATGCCATAATTGCCTCATTTTCATCAGTGGAGCACCAGTGGCCCGCCCCCGAGCTCAGTGACCCAGGGAATTTTAAAAAGAGAGAGGACCCATTCAGGTCCTGAAGACACTTTGCAGACAGCACTTGGGTGCATGGCTCTTTGCTGACAGACACATGGGGAAGTGGATGAAGCGTGGCAACCTGATATCGCAAAATTATACAGGGAAATGCTAAGGAAATGAGTCTTTTTGGGTAACATTTTTCTCATGAGTTTTACATTCTTCCTACTTATGAGGTACACGCAAGACATGTTTGTGTGCTTCAGATACACCGATCTTTCCCTGTGCAAGTATTCCTTGACAAGAGACCTGCTGGGGATTCATTAATGTGCCATATCCAATGAGTACCTCAAAACTAAAGATGGTTAATAAATTTATTATACCTACTGATTTAATGAATTAAACATGCCTCTTATGCCCCTTGAATGTGGTAGAATAGATTGTGAACTAAATATTCGCTCATGTACGATTTTCTGGTCCTTCCGATTGCTACAGGTAGCATCTCTGATTGGGGCTATGCCAGCCAGGCCACCAGTGGCACTATCAGATGCAGTAATGGCGTAGATATAAGCAGGAGAGCTTGGCTTATTCTCTGGCTCTGCCACTCGGGCAGCTCCTCTGTCTGTCTGTTCCCTTTTTTGGTCTTCTGTACTGTGTGGTTAATTCTTACGATGTAAGTTTGTTCTGAGGGCAAGTGGAATTAAGATTGCAAACATGCAGAGACTGTGGCATCTAGGAAATCGCACCTTTCTGTAGGCACAAGAGCAGGGGTGGAGCAAGGTATTCTGGGGAGTCTGCAAAGTGGAGGGAACAATAACCCCACTTCTACCATGGGGTAAGCAGGACCCAAGGCTGCAGGCCAGTCCTGGGACCTCATGGAAGGGTCCAGGAGAACTGGACCACCTAAGTTTCTTCAACCTGTTGGAATGATTTCCACTGTAGAGCCGCTGGCAATCTTAACAAGACTTACCCCTCGTGTCCAAAGTTGGCCAGCTTCTAAGTGAACAGCCTGACTTCTAAAATGTGTAATGCCAGGGCTCTGGCTTGGCAGTGTTTCTGGTTGACTTATGCTTGGGGACTGAATTGTCCACCATCATGTGGGTGTGGCCATTTGCCTGAGTATATGTTTGTGTAAGAGAAGTGCATTTAAACTGCGAGAGGTGAATGAGGGATTGTTGTGGAGTGACAATCATTAAATTCAGCCTGAAGGCTACCAAGTAGCAGATGGGGCACTGATATTAGAAGGAAAAGGAATGCACTAATAAGAAAGCTAGTTTGCTATTCCAGTTGTTGGTCTATTGGATTTACATAGATTTCCAAATCCTGAAGATCCATCCATTCACCAGGTGAACAATTGACAGTGTTGATCAGTTCTTAAGACAATTCTTCTACATTCAAGATTTTCTTACACAAAAAAAGACAGGCAAAAATTGCCAGGTAATTTTTGCCTATTTTATTCAGGGGACTGTACTTCTTTATCGCTTTGATTCAGTAGAGGAAAAAAAACGTGAAATAATTTTTGAAAATGCAGCAGGCTCAGGCCACGTACAAAAATAAATTACTGCTTGCAGGGCTGGAAGACAAGGTGATATTATATGCTTAATTTGCTCAGTTATGAAAGGGCCTCAGGGGTATTGGCTTATGAAAAACAATGGATATTTGGAAAGAAAATGGAGCCAAATTGGGCAGATTCTAAACACTCAGTACTGGGTTGGTCTCCGGGCTGGGGGGCCGGGTGGGGGCGGGGTGCGACTGCTCCTTCCGCTTGGGAGATGCCTGAATGCGGGCATTTCTCTAGATTGCTTTCTTGGAAACAGCAACAGAAAACGGTAGCAATAATAAGCTTTAAGGTGCGTGGCGATGAATCGTGTCATTTTATGAATTCATCTCCTTACGTGTTACTCCTTGCTGCGAGAGAATTTAGACGAATGGGAGGGAGGGAGAAAGCAAGCGACTGGCGATTCACTGTCCCCAATAAAGCAAATTCCTAATTTTCTGTCTTTTATCTTTCACCATTCTTTTGTGCTCCTCTTTGGCCTTGTCAAAACATATCGTTCAGTTAGAGACTAAAAATATTTTCCCATCGATTGGGGTTATTGATTTTTTTAATCTGTACTTTGGCTTGAAGAGCGCGGGTGAAGGGTGAAAGTTCACTAGCTTAGTCGGCCGTTTTATCTGGACAGCGAGGGAGCGTATTGGCAGCAGATTTGATTTACCTTGGTGGGCAGGCGTGTAGACACTTCAGCCACTGAAGATGGCCTCCGGCGTGTCCTGCTGCAGCTGCTGGCTTTCACTTATTTATTTATTTTTTTTGTACCCAGGAACTCTTGAAACATCCACCTTCCTATCGATTTTATCTCTCAGTTTCCAAGGCTATGTTTTTTCCTTTCTCCTTTTTTTTTTTTTTTTTTTTCAGATTCCAAATTAGGGTTCCAGGAGAATTCGCAGTGTTTTCTGGAGTCCTGGCAAATAAGCTAGGAGGGGCTGTGTCTGTAGGGCTCAGGTCAGAGTCTGGGGTCCCGTGCACTCTGCTGTCAGAGTGGAACCTACTATTGCACTGGCAGCTCTCCCTGCCTCCTGTATCAGAGTTGGTTAGACACAAGAGCCCAGGACAGAGCTTGAATCCTAATCGGATCCCAAGATGGCACCTGATGCCATCCCCAGATGACAGGAACTGAAAGATGGCATTGAAACTGAGGTCAGGTGAAGTAGAATGGCCTGGGGTGACTGTCCGTGGGGACACACCTTCTAGACAGAATCCCAGAGGTTGCCCTGGGTAGCAGTGTGGCCCTGGCAGGTTGTGGAATTGCTGGGTGTTTTATCTTTCTCACCTGTAAAATGGGCATGGACATTGTATTTACACCAATAACGGGCTATAGGGTCACACAAAGACAGGGATGAGATGGTTCTAGAACAGGGCCAGGCATGTGGGAAACTCCTAGTAAACATCATCTGTGTTGGAATCACATGAAGCAGAGATGGGAGGAGGGGCAGGTAATAAACCCTGACTCTAGGAGCCTGAGCTTGTGGTCCTGTGCCATGCTGGGTACTTGATCCTGCCCAGGCCTGACCCTGCAGTCAGGCTGGCTCCTTGACCAAATGTAGAGGCTACCACTTCTGGGGTTGTGAGACTCCAAGTGCTCCATGAGGAAGCAGCCTAGACTCGACCCAGCCTCTGGGAAGCCAAAGCTGTCCACCTACTCCTTGGCACAGCCTGGGCCAGAGACTGCTGCTCCAATGCTACCAGCAGCACAGTGACCTACAGCCGTTCCTGCCTCTGGTCTCTCCAGTTCCCATGCTGGACATGGTTCCTGCTCCTACGATGTCACTCTGGAGATCCACTGGGCCCCTCCTTGGCCTGGGCATCCTGGGAGGTAGGGGTGTTTCTGCTCTTCCAGGAAAACAGGACTCTATCATACAGGAGGAATCCATAGCTGCATGTGTAGGATCCTGGGAGGACCTGCTCCAGGGGTGATGTGAACTGTTCAGGGGTTCCGGGGGCTCAGGTATGGTGGTCTCCAGCCATACACTGGGCAATGCTGCTGGGGCAGGAAGAGCAGGGGTCAGCTGCAGATGTGGGTCTGGGTCTGCACACCAGCTAGGCATGGGTGGGCTGGACTGGGCCCTCACCTTGGCTGCACAGGGGGCTAGGAAGCTGCAATGCTGGGCTGAGCCAGTGTCCAACATCCACCCCTGCCCTCCCTGTCTGTGTTTGCCTGCGTGGACCCCTGAGAGTTCTGGGCTCTGTTGGGATTAACTTGTCTGGACTCCTCCTCCTCAGCCATGAAGGCTGTTGATTTCCTGTCTCCATCACACATCTGCCTAATGCCCCATAAACACCTCCCTGTTTGCATAGGGCTGACCTCAGCACCTGCCAGCCTCTGCAGCCGTTCAGCTCTCCATCCACATGTTGGTGACATTCCTCACGGGGTCATTTCTCCATGTTCTGATGCAGAGCTCTTGCCTTCCTTACCAGTAGGACTTGGCATCTCATTCGTTCACCACCGAGCAGCCTGTGGGCAGCAGCACTGTCTTTTCGAAAACCTTGAAGTCCAACCTGGTGGGCTGGTCCAGGCTACGTGTTATGTGGAAACAAGACCCTAGATCTGAGCAGTGTCCGACCTTGCACAGCCCCCTCTACTCACAGAGGCTGTTAGCTGCACAGTTAGATCAGTCCAAGTCATACTTTCCCACAAACACAGACCTCGACCCTGGTAGACCTAATGGCTGAGGGAAAGTAGGAAAAACCCTGGAGAGGCCTGTGGGAAGGTCACACACATGCCTGCTGGGGAGGAAAGGGAAGACTCGGGCCGTGCTTGTGAGAAGGCCAGCACCGTTGAGATAGAAACAAACTGACCACTTGCCAAAAACTGGCACAACACTAGAAAAATATCAGGGAAGTATGTTTCCTGCGAGACATGGGTGAAAGGGTGTGCTGTTGTTCTGTATAGTAAGGAATAGCTCATAATCCCAGTAGGTCACTGGATTAGGAACCAGCATCAACATAGGATGGCTTTATCCTGAGATTCTAAGAGATCATGTCTGTGGAGACCCAGTTTTCAAATAAGGCCACATTCTGAGGTTGTGCTTGGGTGGGATCTTGGAGGACCCTGCCTATTCCTATGGCACAGTACGGCCAGTGGGCTCCACACAAGGGCTCGCTGCTGTGTGTGTCTCAATAGCAGAGACTGACACAGTGACCTGCATAGCCAGTGCCCAGAAAATGTCCAAAAGTACCAATGAGGGATGGCCGCTGGAACTGACAGGAAGCCTAAGGACGAAGCCAGCCTCCAAAGCACCCATGTCAGCCTCTTCCAAGGATGATTCCAAAGGGCTACCAATGGTCAAAAGTATGAGTCCACCTCCATGGCTGGCTCCACTCACATCATCAATATTTAACCCCACAACAGCAAAAGGTGCTTTCTTGTGGCAGTGTGGTTCCTGAGAAGAGAAGAGCCCACACTACAGCAGGGCAAAGGCTGCACTGACTCAGAAGTGGGCATCACAGGGCTGAGCTGGGTCCCAGGGCAGGGCTGCCCTTGCCCAAGAGGGCAGGCAACAGGCGCAGTCGCCTGACAGGAGTTGGGAATGAGGCTTAGGTGGCTAACTTAGCTCACTAGCTTTGACCCTTTCAGGATGAGACAGGTCTACCCACTTGGAGCAGGGAAGGCTGAGGTGACAAACAGATGCACAAAGACAGACACCTTCTGTGTATTTGGATATTGGCCCTCTTTCTAGTCCCAGAAAATTGATTTATTTTATTGTACCCTTTTACAACCAATTTCAGGTGGCTGAATTGAGTGTATTTTTCACTCTGACTTGCTGACTTCTGTCCTATTATGGTGGCCAGCCCAATTCTACAGCTTTCTCTGCTTTGATTTCTGACCAAGCTTCTGCTGGGCTCATGGCTCCCACCAAGTGACAAGAGTAATCCTTCTGCAAGACATCTTACTCCTGCCTCCTTCAAAATGCTTCTGCTCGTGTGTCATGTTTAGGCTTACATTTTAGGGTATTTTTCTTTCAAGTCCTTGAGTTTGGGTAGTGGGTAGTGGGCTGGGCTAGAGGCTAGATGGTTCTGGATTACTGTTTAGGGTAGGCTACATAATGGTCCTCAAAGACAGATGCACCCCAGTCCTTGGGACTCGCAGTTATGCTTAACCCTGGCTGCTTGAGAAGGCTAGACTTTCTGGTAGAGCCCTGAACACAAGTGTGCACAGCCTTAGAGGAGGGGAGTTTGATCCAGGCGTGCAGAGGAAGGCGCACTGAGGAAGCCTGGTAGAAGCCAGGACAAGGAGAGGCTGGACACTGGCTCTGAAAGCAGAGGTGGGACTGTGGGCTGAAGGGTGTGTCCATCGCTCTGCTGCAGACCTGGGCGTGGATCCCTTAGCTGCATTAACCTGATCTGTTGTGTTGGTTGCAGTGTCCCAGGAGGCCACATCAACCGCACCAGGACTGAGAGTCCAGTTCTGAGAAGCACTGCATGTGGCAGAGTAACACCAGCCACACTGGGCTCTGTGAATTTCATACACCTGTTTTTCAAAAGCAAATTTTCAACTTTTGTCTGAAACTGTTTAAAACTACTTAGTGCAAATTTGCTACCTTACAATGAGAAATGTTTTACAGTCCCTGGTAAGAAAGAGTCCAGGGTCCTCAGTCTGTTAGAGTTCTGGGTACCAAGGCCCAGCCCAACATCTTCTCAGGGCCCCTCCTTCACTTTGCACATCTCTGGACTGCTCTTCCCCTCTCTTGTATCATGCACTGCTGGTGGCTCAGTTCCAGGGTGGAGGTTGGCAGCTCCGGACTCAGGGAGAGCTGCTGTCTCAGGTCCCACTCACCAGCAGGAGGCTGAGAGGCCCAGGACGGTGGCAGCAAGGCAGGAAGCTGCTCCTGCTTGCAGAGGGCCGGTATTCCAGGCAGCTGGGACTCCTCGGTTGGGGCTCGAGGCTGTGCTGGAGCATCTGCTTTAGCCTATGATTCAAGTGTTGATCCCATCTGAAGACGCCCGCCCAGATACACTGGAATGACATCTGATCAAGTATCTGGGCATGACTGAAAGGAATATCTCAAAATCATGCCAAGCTTCCCCTCCTTAACTGTCACTCTAGCAGCAGTGTTGAGCATTTCTTTCCTTTGCATAGATAAAACCCAATTCCTCCTGGTTCTTCCTTAAAAGTTTCTCTCACAGTTCCCCTGGCCTCCCTGCCATCCTCAGGCACAAGATCTAGCCTTGCTGCTGTGTTGCTGAATTTCACTCAGTAAGCTCTTCTCTGGGAGGGCCCCAACATGCACTGCCTGTGCTCCCAGGCATTTAAAGTAGAGGCTGTTGCTCCACAGTATTCTGATGAGAAGTTGGGTTCAGGGGGTCAGCAGCCTGGCAAGGATTCCTTAGAGTATTTTTCTTTCCAGTCCTTGAGTTTGGGTAGTGGGTAGTGGACTGGGCTGGATGGTTCCTGGATTACCCTTTAGGGTAGGCTACATAATGGTCCTCAAAGACAGATGCACCCCAGTCCTTAGGACTTGCAGTTAGGCTTAACCCTGAGCGCTCAGTCTCAGGGAGGCTGACGACTCCAAACCTTCCTAGTTCTGGGAATGCAGGACTAAAAGCCCTTTCACCTGGTTCTCTGAACTTTGGGAACTTTCTTCCCTTTAGTTTCTACCTGGAGCCATTCCCAGTTTTCTACATGACTGAGGGTAAAATCTGGAAAGGTGACACCTGTCCTTCTGTTTCCCAGCATAAAGCCTTGGGCAGCTTCCAGTGCAGAAAAGCCTCAGCGAGACGCAGCTTCTCCACTGTCCCGCTGGGCTCGATCCTCACACCCACTTCCTTCTGGGTTCACTCCTCCTTTCTTGCAGTGGGTCCATCCTGTCCCAGGGGATGGGCATCAGTGCAGCCTTCCACCTCCGGCTCACATGTGTTCAGCCCAGAAAAGCTCCCCACAACCTTCCCGTGCTCACAGGACTGAGCCTCTGTTCTGTGACTTCCATGGACTGTGTTGAGGTTGCTGGGTCACCGTCCCCTTCCTGTGCTGTTTTTCCACTTTTCAATGGGGTGAGTGTGACAGCCACCAGAGGCCCCTTCCATATCTCCTCTCCATCCAGGACTCATCTGTCACCCCCAGTACAGATGGCAGCCCACCCAGTGCTTCGTGTGCATTGTCATACTTGGCTGGCCCCCGCTTTGGTGCGGATGGCTACCATATCACCACTTCTCTGTGTGGCCTGGGCCCAGCCCCTCCATGTCCATCACCCCATGAACATGCAGCCCGAGTTGACTGGCTGCAGCCCTGGATATGTCAATCACAGAGAATCAGGGGGCTGGAAATTTCAGACCAGGCTTTCTCCCAGGCTGCGTTTGATGTCTGGGCCACACTGGGGTGCATGTGCTGTCTATGCCTGGAAACACATGGGTTTTCCTCCAGCACAGGGCTCATTTTGGGGTTGCTGTTGGCCTGTGTGCTTGAGGTGGCCCACAGTGCTGCAGCCTGCCAATCAAATGCATCCGGCAATGTCATTCAAGGTCAGAGATGCCCTGACCTGCCAATCAAAGCCAGCCGGCATCATGTCCACTTGCCAGCATGGGGAGAGGTCATGCTCTGTGGTGTGGCTGGTGCGGATTGGGAGCGGAGGCTGCCCCCAAGGCAGGAGGGGGAGACACAGCAACAGTGCCCTTAAACGTAGATTGACTGTGAGCTCTAAAAGCAAGCATGGGAGTGAATTCATTACAGACAGCTGCTGAATGTCATTGGTTTAGACTCTGTCAATAAACATAAAAATTAGAAATACTGTTTTAGGTATCTAAAAAGAGACAGGGCCTTCACACACCCTGCCCGTGGTGTCCAGTTGCCTTCCTGGCTCTCTCCTGCCTTCCTCAATTTTCACCAGCAAAGATTAGCTTCTCGCTCACAAAAAGCAAGGACAATTTCATGCTGTGCAAGAGTCAAGAGTACCGCTAGGAAATTTTCAGTTTCTGTATCTGGAGCCAGAGATGGTAGAAACATTAAGTTCTATGCTTCAGTAGGTTTCAGTGGAGTGCCAAGCCTGAGCCCTCTCTCAGGGTGCTGGGATAGTTCACCATCATCTAGAGCATTTGCCATTCAAAGTGACTTTTGCAGCTGCAGGACCCGGATGCGCAGGTGTTCAGAGCTTAATCAGAGTGTCTTCCATATGCCCAAACATCTGGGCATCATGCTCCGGCTGTCTCGCTCCTGCATGGTGAAGCCCTGGCTTTTCCTGTGCACCCACATGCCCAGAATTATAAATCCAGACAGCCTGGGTCAGGCACCCAGGACTCACCTGGATGTCACAACAACCAATGTGCAAGAAACTGTGTTAATCATGTTCTCATTTCATTTTGAAGGTGCGCTAACTGTTGCGTCTTAAAGCAAAGGCTAAACAAGGCTATGTGTTCTAGGTGTGAACTCTGAGTGGAGACTATATTTGTGGAACAGTGTGTGGGAAATGCACGTTTAGTGCAGAGCAGATGGTGTGGCCTTCAGGGCTGGGGAGGCCTGAAGGAGCTCAAGTGCCTCATTTTGTGGGTGGTGGCATGTGTGGGGCAGGCACAGGTGGGTGGTAGGCCGTGTCCTCGGAGGGTCCGCCTCTCCTCTCCCTTGCTGAGGACATGGGAGCTCCATCTCTGCAGTCCTCTCAGAAAGAGCTGTGGTAGAGATGTGGGCCCTGGAGATGCTTAGAGGATTAAAGAAGAGGCTTGGGAATCCTGAGGAGCTGTGCGAGGGTGAGCAGAAATGCTCAGCTGGCCACTCAGGGAGGAACGTGGGCTGCCACGGGGTGCACCAGGGCCCTGGGCTGCAGAAAGGGTAGAAAACAGGAATCTGTGAATCTCAGAGGGAAGCAAAGCACCCTCTCGAGCATGGGCTGGTCCTGGCCATGAGTGTGCCTCTGAAATCTTGGCTAAGAGAAGCAGCTTCTCCTGACTAAGACTGGTTTCGAAGATGACAGAGTGGAGATTTAGAAACCCACAGGGCCACTTCAGAGCCAGGGCCGATTTGTGGATGGAGGAGAGGGGCTGAGTTCCAGGCCAGAAGGATAATCATGTTTTCTTCCTTCCTTAGATGCCCTGATAAACTCCTCCTGGCAGGGAGTGAGCCAGCACGAGGGGTTCTTTCACGGGTACAGGAGAACAGCCCAGAGCTGTGGGCATCCGGTGCTGACTGAGGCCATTAGCTTCTCAGGTACCTGCTTCTCAGGCAAGGGCACCCTGTGGACTCGGAGGCCATTGCACCTCTAGAGCTAAACAGAGGAGACACCCGGGTCCTGTACCACTTCTGAGCATGGAGCCATCTGGCCTGTAGGCCTTAGTCAAGAATGTCTGGTTCTCTTGTGTTCTCTGACCTACAAGTCAGCAACTATAAGATGTGATAGAAAAAATTCAGTGTGTGCTTAAATTAAAAAATGTATCACAGGGCCAAGGATAGCTCAATGGCATAAGCATCTGCCTGGAAATTGCAAGATTCTGAGTTTGATCCCTGGTACCACCAAAAAAAGAATCATAGTAAAAGACATGTTGCTGTGGACTGTCCTCAAAATTCCCCTCCGCACTGCAAACACACTTATCCCAGGGGCCTTGGCACTTTCTACAGCAGTTCTGGAGTTCTCTTTCCTGAGGGTTTTTATTGTGCTATCATGGCTTCTTTAGTGTGCTGAATTGACTAAAAACATTCACTTCTATGGTCATTTTGGCTTTGGAGAAGAGCCAGAACTGCGCAGCACCAGACCTCAGTCAGGTGGATGCAGACGCAGTGTGATGTTCTGTGTGTCAGCACCTAGGCTCATTGCTGGGGAGAATAAGCAGCCCTGAGTGATGCAGCTCTTCCCTTGCCTCTGCCTCGAAGCTGCAAATTGCTGGGCTCTTCACTTTGCTCCTTGGCCTGGTGACTGGGAGAAGTCTCTGGTCGGGTTACACAAGGCTGGAGGAAGGGACCAGTTGTACTAAAACCAGAGAAGCCCGGGCAGCACCAGGCTTGGAGAAGGTTCATAGGAGGAGCCAGGGGGCAGAGGCGGCAGTGCAGAAAGGGGCAAGGTGAAGCCAGAGGCCTGGGGCACTGGAGTGGCTGGTCACTCTGGCCTGGCAGGAAACCATCTGGGCTGGGGTGAACAGCTCCAGGGGCACTTGCTGGGCAGCCCCTCCATGATCATGAATATGGCTGTGGGCTTCACTTCCACTCCTCAGGATGCAGCTCCCAGGCTAGACCGGGCCCACATCTGGGAGCTCTCAGGTTGGTTTGCTCTCGTGCTTGTCCTCTCATCCGCTCAACCTAATCGTTACATCCTACTATGCATCAGGCTCTCTCCTGGCTGCAAGAGCCACACAATGAGCACAGCCAGACTTTCCCTAGGAGGTGACAGAGGTAGACACTGAAACACAGAGATAAATTCCACTGAAGAGGACTGTGGTGGAGACATATCAGAGGGCACACTAGAGAGACAAGGCCTGAGCCATTTAGTGAGAAGAGATGCAGAAGGAAAGAATGTCAGGTGGTGCCATTGAAATCATGGCAGATTTCTCAACACAAATCATTAAGAAGAGCTTAGAGTGAAGTATTTCATGTTCTGAAAGAAAAAACTTCCAACCTAGACTGATATACCTTGCAAAACTGTCTATCAAATTTAATGAAGAAATTCATGACCATCAAACCAACCCTACAAATAGTACTGACAGATATTTTAGAAAGAGCTTCAAATGACCACAACTTCAAGAACAAGGACAAAAAAGGACCACCAAATAGAGCAAACAATTAAACAGAGTAGGTAAGTAGAGAACCTACAGTAGCAAAACAACATGACAAAGATAAGCCAGTATATATCATTTAGAGCCATCTATGTAAGTGGCCTCAATTCACTAATCAAGAAAAGCAGACTGACATAGCAGGTGAAGAAAAAAAAATCCAACAATATGCTTTACTCAAGAAACACAGTTAACTCAAAAGGAAATTCATAGACTGAGAGTTCATGAACAAAACCAAACTATATGGTATGGGAATACTTCAAACAGTCAACAGCTGGGATCTCATCTTTAAAAAAATGTTTCTGTAGGTCAAAAAAAAATCACCAACAGAGTAAAAAGAAAACCCATGAATTGGGAAAAAATTTATTCCACTGTCCATCGGACAAAAGAATTTCTATCTGGAGCATACAAAGAATTTTTAAAAATCAGGCCTCCAAAACTCAAAGACCCAATCCAAGAGTGGGCATCTGAGATGAATACACACCTTCTCAGATGAAGAAATACAAATGGCAAACAAATATGTGAAAAAATGTTCAACACCACTGGTCATTCAAGAAATACAAACTAAAACAACACTAAGATTCCATCTTACTCCAGAAGGAATGGCTATCACCAAACAGCCAACCAATAACAAATGCTGGAAGGGCTGTGGGGAGAAAGGAGCCCTTCTGCACTGTTTGTTGGTGGAAGTACGCACTGGCACAACCATTATGGAGGTCAGCGTGGAGATTCCTCAATAATCTGGGAGTGCAGGTCCCATTCATCCCAACTATTTTCCTCGTAGGTATTTTTCCAAATGAACCAAAAACATTATACCACAATGAATTGTGTGCATCCGTATTCATAGCGGCACAATTAGTCATAACTAAATCTTGGAAAGAACTCAAATGTCCGTCAACTGAGTGGTGGATAAAAAAGATGTGGTTGTTTTACACAATGGAGTATTACTCAGCTATAAAAAAGACAGACGCGAGGCTTTTATAGGTAAGTGGATGCAAGCAGAGACTATACTGGTAAGTGTAGTCAGAGTAATACTTGCCTCCAGGAGAGAGTTTGGGAGAACTGCTTCCCTTTCAATTTCATGGAAGAGACTGAGAAGATTTGGTATTGGTCTAATAATACGAATGGGATTTCAATTCCTTTGCATTTCCTGGAGCATGCTCTATGTGCTAGCAGACCACATATGGTCTGTTTTGGAGAATGTCCCCTGTGCAGCTGAGAATGCATATTCTGATGGTTTGGGACAGAACACTATAAAGGTGTACTAAGTCCATTTCCTCACAAGTTTGGTTTAGTTCTGTTATTTCTTTGCTGATTTTTTGCCTACTTTATCTCTTTGTGACAATGTGGTGTTGAGGACCCCCACTGCAATTATGTTATTGCACACTTTATTTTTCATGTCTGTTAAAATTTGTCATACATGGTTGGGTGCTCCTGCATTTAGTGCATATACATTTATGATTGTCATCTCTTCCTCCTGCATTTTTTTCCTGCTCTCTCTCTCTCTTAATCACTGTTGGTTTGAAGTTCATATTGTCAGCAACCACCACCTGCCTTCTGCTGCAGACCACCTGCCCTCAGCCGCAGGCAGCCTCCTGCTCTCTGCCACTCCTCTAGCCACAGTGGCTTCAGCCTGTGTGTTCCTTCCCCTGCAGGGCAGTCCCACTGAGGCCCGGGCTGTGGGGCCACAGGCCTTCTGTCCTCGTAGGGTTATTTTTCCTAGGTCAACTCAGTAGTCCTGCTTCGTCTGGGCCTCTGGCCAGCTGCACTGACACTGAGCTCCAGGGGTTCAGTGTGGACCCTGTATCTGCCCTTCTGTGACCCTGGGCACCACCCCAGGAAGCAGGCTCCCTCTCTGGATGTTGGCTCAGGCATGCCAAGTGTCCCACTGTTCTTCTGCCAGAGGCAGCAATGCTCAGCATATGTGACCCTAGAGGAATGGAAGGTGAGCGAAGAGGTAGCCACGAAGGGTGAGCAGCCAGGAAAGATCTCTGCACCCCCAGGAAGGGTGGCCCTCACCTGCTTCACCTCCTGCAGCCTTGTCTGTGGCAGGACTCACCTTCTGTCATGGAGAAGCCTCTTCCTGTGTCAGTCTTTGTTCTGGAACAAATGTACACTGCAATGAGGAGAAGGGGCAATAGCCCAGGCCTCAGGAGTCAGGAGAGAGGACGAATGGGGAGCCTGTGGGAACAATCCATGCAACAGCCCTCCCACCAAAGGGTTCCATGGAGACACTTGTGGATTATGCTACTGTCCACAGAGGGTACAGGAAGTGCTCCCAGGGTCTCTCCACACCCTCCCCCACTGTCAGTCATCTATACCTGTCTATCTATCTGTCTGTCCATGTATCTATCATCTACTATCCTATCTGTTTATCTATCTACAATCTATTGCCTATCATCTATCTTTCCATCTAACATCTTTCCATTTATAGTCTATCAATCATGTATTCATCTCCTATCCATCTATGATCTGTTTATTTATTCATCTATCATCTAATTATTAATGTCATTTTCTGTCTATAATTTCTTATCTATCTGTTAGTCTATCACTTATCAATCATATGTGCGTCTACTATCTATGATGCTTGTCTATTCATCTGTCACCTATTTGCCTACATCTATGTATCTATGTATCTGTTAATCTATGTATCTATCATGTATCCATCTATTGTTCATCTACTTATCATCTGTCTATCCCCCATCTTTCTACATATCTGTGTCTGTCTATCTATCTATCTATCTATCTATCTATCTATCTATCTATCTATCTATCTTTCATCTATCCCTCTGCTCCTCTGCCTTACCCCTCCATGCCCTCCATCACCCCTGCCATCTCCTGCTGACCCCAGGCTTGGCTCAGTTGTGCTGGGAGGGGTGAGTGCCCCCACATGCTTGCTTTGTGAGGCTTGCTGTCCTGGGAAACAGCTCTCAGGGTTTCCAGTTTTTCTTAGTCCCGCAGCCTGGAGCTGAGGTGGGTCCAGCTCTGAGAACTGTAGTCTGGTCCCTGGGAGGGTGACAGTCCTTCTCTGGATCTCCGTACTTTACAGGCTGCCTCTAGACCTGCAGGTCCTAGCTTCCCGAGGAGACTGACCCAGGGTCCTGCGATCCCACAACTCTAGTGTTGCTATTACCTTCCTCTCCCAGCACAAGTCCTTCTTGTGCTAATGCTGGCCACAGAGACAGGGCCACAGGCCTCCCTGCCTGGGGGTGTTGTGCTGCATCTTTGGCACTATCACATGTAGCATCAGTTCTTTCCAGGAAGGACATGCACTTGTGGGTCCCCGTTCCTCCATGCTGCTGGAGATAGCCATGTTGGGCCTGGTGGCACACCCCACAATCCCAGCATCTGGGAGGCTGAGGCAGGAGAAGCCCAAGCTCTGCCCAGCCTGGTTGATGCAGGGGCTTAGAATAAAAATGCTGGGGTGAGGCACAGTACAGCTTGAAGGCCCAGAGTCCAAGCCCAATGTCATAACAATCAGATATCTTCTTCTAATAGTGTGCAGTGGTGGATAAAACCCATGTATCCTTTGCTCCTTCAGAAGCTCCCAGCTCAGTGGGTGAGAAAGATCCTGTGAAGTGTAGGAAAAAGGAACAGGTGGTGATATGATAATGATGGGAATCTGAGGCATCAGAGACGGCGTGTGTGTGTGTGTGTGTGTGTGTGTGTGTGTGTGTGTACGTGAGCGCATGTGCATGTGAGTGCGAGTGTGCATGTGCACCTGTGTGCATGTGCATACCGCTGTGGCATGTCTGTTCACGGAGGGTGGGGTGGGGCAGCAGCCTTGCTGGAACTTCCATATGCTGTGGCTACCTGCAGATGGCTACTTCCTCTGGACCAGCATTTCTTTTCCTTATGGTAAAAACCTCTAGATCTTTCCTGGCCTGGCCAGGGATGGCACAGGCATGGAGCAGCATCTTCTCAGTGCTGTGGTTACTCTTCTTTGGGGGCCCTCAGCAAAACCACATGCTGCTCTCCCCCTGGCCCTGCCCTGGCTGCATCAGGGTGCCCCTGGGCAGGGTGTGGACTCAGTTGACAGGATGGCAGCTGGTGGTGCACACGAGCATGGCTGGCTGTAGAGGTGAGCCATGCTGGCACATGCTCTGGCCTGGCTTGTCCTGCAGGGAGCTGATGTTGTCTACCCCACCTCACCTGCATTCTTCCCTGACTCCCCAGAAAGGAGGGAAGGAGGGAAGATGGAAGGAAAGTAAGGAGGGAGGAAGGAGAAAAGGGAGGATGGGAGGGAAAGGGAGAAAGGGGAAGGAAGGAAGGAAGGAAGGAAGGAAGGAAGGAAGGAAGGAAGGAGAGAGGAAGAGAGGAAGAAGGGAGAGACGAAGAGAGGAGGAAGGAAAGAAGAAAGGAAAGAAGGAAGGAAGAGATGGCTTCACCAGGGGCTCTCGGCTACTTTGCTTGCCTCGATGGCTTCTCAGCAATGCAGTAAGCTCCTTGGGGGACAGAAGCCGTGAGCGCAGGCTCACCTGCTTTACGTCCACAGCAGTTCTTCTTAGAGTAAAAGAGTTCTGTCTCTGTAAAGGTGGACAATTTGGCTAAAAACCCAGATTGATTGGAAGCAATTTTGACAGAGCCACACATTGGCTGGCATGGTCAGGCTGGCACAGCATAAGCAATTCAGCAGGATTTTATGGCTGGGTAGGGTTTAGTGTCCCATGCAGCATTAGGACATAAGCTTTCTCCAGGTGGAAGATCCCGACTACATTTTTGCTTATTTGTGTTGAGAAATTAAATTGGAGATGTAGACAAGAGTTAAACAACTAAAATATTTCCCAAATAGTAGAAGCATCTTACTTGATTGAAAATAAGTGAGTTTTCATATCCAAATATGAAGAATAAGTAAAGTGGATGGAGAGATGGCGTCGCCTGACCTGAGCCTCCTGTGTCCCTGCAGTGAACCATGTGGTGCTGGAGACCCCAAGGCAGGGCTGGGGCTGCAGTGTCCTGGGGGCTCAGGAGCTCAGCCTGAAGACTCGAAGCTACCCCACCCCTCTAATCTGGGGGGCACAAAGCAGGACCTCCTGAGGCAACTGAGCCACAGCCCTAAAGGTCCCATCCCCTTCAGGCTAGTGGTAAAGCAGACACCAGGCTCTGCACCAGATGTGCTTTTCCTGGACAGGGACGGTGCTGTCTTCAGTCCTCTGGGTGTGATAGAAAAGTGGACATTCTATGACAGTGATTGTTCGGCTGACTTAAAACTTTTGGAGCTGGTGGCCTCTCTGTCTCATAGCGTGCTGTCTCAGGAGTGAGGATGCCAGCTGCTGGAGCCCACACTCCTGAGTGCTCTCCAGACCCAGCAGCCCCGTAAGCTGTGTGAGCCGCTCCCCAGGCTAGGTCCCATACGCTTCATCCCTAGGACATGGAACGCTGGGCTCCTTCCTCATAAAGGCTCCCCACCCCCTCTTCAGCATGGAGGGATGAGAAGCCAGGCATCTCAGCTCTAGACTGCATGGACAGGCGAGACTGATACTGTCACACCCACCTGGACAAACTCCAATCGGCTGCACCCAACACAGCTTGGGTAGCTAAGTCATTTTCTTTCTGAGCTAGGAAGGTGAGGCTCTGGAGATCCCTGAGACTTGCTCATTGACCAGAAGGAGCCAGCAGCCTTGTGGGAGTTAGTGTACTCCCTAGAGGCGGGCAGACACTTGTGGAACGTGACAGAAATGCAGAAGCACCTTCCTCGCATTTTCTTCGGTTCTTTTCAGCCATCACACCCACTTCATAGCTGGGACAGATGAGGAACTGAAGTCTTTCCAAGGTCGTTATTGTTACTAGGGTGGATTAGAGTTTGGGTACTGGGATCTTAATGAGGAAGTTACTGCAGAGACCCAGATAGTTGACAAAGTGGTTTGAGCTCATCAGGGACTGTGGGCATGAAGGCGGGGCCTGGCTTCGATTTGTGGAGCCTCCCTATTTATGGGCTCTGGAACCCTTCAAACGTCAGTGTGGACAGCCTCCTCCATACACTGTCCTGAGATGAGCCTGACCCATGGGCAGCCCATCTCCCAAGAGAAACAGTGGCCAGCGGGATGGCCCGGCATGAAAGCTGTAGCCACTGGTACTGACCACACAATTGCATATTGAACAGAAGTCAGAGCACAGGAGAGGAAAGCCCGGAGAAGGGGAGTCGCTCTGTGGGCTGGGGAGTGGCCTGTGAGTTGCTCTTTCCTGGTGGCAGGATGCATCAGCCTCCAACACGCTGGGTTCCAGTGGGCCGCAGGCTCTTCAAATGAGCTCTGCTCGTTCTGAGCCCTGGTGTGTGGCCGAGGGAGCACGGTCCAGATTCCATCGTCTGCAATAAACAAAAGCGAGCTCCGTTCCATGTAAACCAAACAACTCATCGAAAGTTGGGGCTGGGATAAGAGCTAAGAATGGGGAATTTTCTTGAGGAAAACAAGCTCATAGGATTTGATGACCCATTTTATCATTATTGATTACTTTTGAGAACTAGAGCTAGTGAAAGACAGAAGGCCACTGCACTTTATAACAAACCTGACAAAAATAAATCTGATACCAAATCAAACCACCCAGAGCCCGAGTTTCTGGCACAATTAAAGAGGTGGTAGACTAAAGAAATGACCAGGGTTTATAATAACAAGAGGCCACATAAAGTGGGAAAAGGCGTCCTGCGAAATTAAAAGAATCCGCACTGTCTGCAGCTGGCGCAGCTGCACGCTACAGGAGTGGACTTGCTTTCTTGGCCTCAGCGCAGGGGAGCAGCTTCTATGGGGAGGGGACCACCCCGGTTCTGCGCTCGGCCTCTGGGACCACAGGTGGCGATGGTGACATTCACACTATCCGGCTTACCGCCTCAGGGAGAGCCCAAATGAACACTGGCCAAATCGGCAGCAGCCAGCCAGCACCGGCCCTGCTGATGAGGCCTTTTGGCCACTCCTCAGAGATCATTATGTGGTGGCTTGTCCAGCTCTCTCTGGAATGCCTCGTGCAAGGAAGAGCGAAGACACTTGCGTGCACCTTAGAGGAAACTGAAAAATATTAGTGGGAGCCGTGTGCACCAGGCTTGCACGTCCAACAGCCTACAGAATTCACCTCATGGAAGGGTCCACTAATTTGGAAGAATGTGGATTAAAATGTTTCCTTGCTTAAAAAATGAGTTTTGATATTTGTGTGAATCACAGAGTCAGAATAAAAACTCGACGGGCTGTCGGTAACTGGAGGCCATCACGTTCACTTTGCCCTTTGTGGCTGGTTGAGATCCTTGCTGCAATTGCAGAGATGGCTGGCAGTGAAGCCCTCCACCGGGTCTCTAGCCCCACATTAATCCATAGCTTGTAGATATGGATCTCTGTGTTCAACAGCCCAGGGCATGGATGGCGAGGTGGGAACTCCATGCGGCCCTGGCGGGCTGACTTCCAGGGGGTATGAATATTGAAGCGCCCGCCGTGAACAGGCAGGGGCTGGGGAGGCGCGGTGTGAGCAGCTGCTGGGATCCAGACCACAGGTTGTATTGATGTCAGGATGGGTGGGTTATAGAGTTAGGGTGGTAGAGCTGAGGAGGACCGCAGAGGTCACCTGGTGGCTTTTTCCTCAAAGAGGGGGAAACTGGGGTCCCCTGAGGCCTATGCACACATGTGCGTGGCTCTTTGCTGTTGTGGCGGGAGCAGTGCTGCCCCCAGGTCACGTGTTGCGCATGCGCAGTGGGGAACCCAGCTCTTTCTGAACCCAGGCAGTAACCAAAGCCTCAGGGTGAGCAGAGGCTGCGTCGCCAGATATGAGTTTGTAGCAGCGCCAGCACCCAGGACGAAGGACAGAGGTACTTCCTCGCTGCTGCAGGACTGGAGATTCTGTGCCCAGAGCCACAATGGGGTCTTTTGAGAGCTGAAGAGCTATGTCTTCTTCTTCTTCTTTTTTTTTTTTTTCAATTAATTTTATTGAGAAACAAATAGCAATGACACAGTTTCAAAACAGATTAGTAGGACAGTTTCAATAATTAATACATTGCACGTTGTTGTCTTCACAGTAATTCATAGTGCGAGATGCAGACATGATATCCTGTCCAAACACTATTAGCACAAATCTTTTCTCTCACTGAATTAAGAGAAAGTAGCCATGCATCTATCCCAACCACTTTGTATACACAGATACAAATTAATTGTCCCACATTTGTATCCCCCTTCCCTGCCTAGTCCTGTCAGAGATGGGTATTCCATTGCCATTTAAATATTGTAGGTGTGTGATTTCTGCAAAATAATCCAATATAGTCCAGTAGTCCGTAATAGTAGTGGGTTATCTGTAGGACTGGCTCAACAAGTCAACTGGTTGTTGACTTGCTCTCTTTACAGCTCAGCATATTAATATGACTTTACTTTTCATACCTTGTTATTTTTCATACCTTGCATACTTTTCTGTTAGATGGTTAAGACCAAAATAAAGCAAGACCTATATAACAAGAAATGTAACTTTTAGCCGGGCATAGTGGCACATGCCTGTAATCCCAGCACTCGGGAGGCTGAGGCAGGAGGATTGTTGTGAGTTCGAGACCAGCCTGAGCTACAAAGTGAGCTTAAGGCCAGCCTGAACTGCATAGTAAGACCTTGTCTCAAAAAGACAAAAAAAAAAAAAAAAGAAATGTGACTTTCGTATCTGATAAGGTCAGTCAAGTCCCCTCAGGCTTTACCCTGAAACCCTCCCTGTGATGCTGTTTGTAGATCCTTTGTCAGTGTCAGCCATGTGGATGAGTCAGAGCCATTGCTTGACCAGTTTGCTCTCTGTGAAAGCCTGAGAGTATGTTTTCTCATGGAGTCTTACACAGTGATGTCCTCCTGCAGGGCTAAATGCTGTCTTATGGCACACATTTTGGGCCCGGTTTCTGTTGTTACTTATGTCAGACTGGGCTGAGCACGTTCTGGGGCAAGCATCAGTGAGAACTTGTGTTTTCACATCTATCTCATCAGCAAAGACAGTTCTTGGCTCAGCGGGTGCTCAATAAGGACCCACCCTGTGTTGGGTGCTGGGAGCCCCTGTCCTCAGAGCATGGCAAGTGTCCAGCGTCCACTGGACTTTACCTGAGGTCTGTTAGCACTGTGGACTGCAGATCCGGCATCAGAACAGCACCTCTTGTTCTTAACAGGCCCTGAAAGCTTTAGAAGCCACTGATCTCTGCAGCCCTGTCTCAGTGAGTCTGGGAGAAAGCTGCCCAAGCAATGCTCAGAACTGTCACCCAATGGCCCCTGCAAAGTGCCAGGCTAGGAAAGGAAGGAATGACCAGAGCTCACCGCCTTGCTCCCAAGTGGGGTGCGTGTGCATCATGTGGCATCGTGGGAGCCCCTTATATGCTCTCATCTGGTATAACCTGCGCTGTGGTTGCATAGGCGGAGACACTGCAGTCAGTGGAAAATCTCTTCTCTTAAACAGAGTGACATGCTTCTCACATTAGGACCTGGTTATCCTTGCCCAGCTCACCAAGTTTAGCCACTGTCCATCCTGAAATCCAGCTTTAACCCTGTCTTTCTGTGCTTCACTGCAGGATTCCAGCTGTGCACATCTCCTTCTTCTTTTAGTCGGGACTTTGGGCCACATTGTGCTAGACGCAGGGGACCCAAGGCCTCCCGACACCCATGTGTCTGAGGCTGTTTGCAGCTGACATTGCCTAGGTGCCACATGTGTCCCAGGGTGGCCTCAGCTGTGGTGCCCATACTCACCTCTGTCAAGACCCCAGTGGGACCCGAGAGGCTGGGCCTGGGCTGGCAAAGCTCTTTGTCCTTAGTGGTGCTGCCTTTTTGTGTTCCTTGGGAGAAAACTCTGCTTAAGCAGAGGCTGAGCTGAGAGCTGCACACAGTCCGCACCCGCCTCGTTCTTGCCCCTGTAAGCCTCCGTCTGCCTTGCTTCAGCTCCTGCAGAGACTGCCACGTTGGAGGAGGGAGTGCCACGGTTGGCAGAGTGGGGTTAGCAGCTCAGTGCTGGGGCATCGGAATCTGGGCTTCCACAGGGAGCTCCTGGCAGCTACCAGCTCACCCTGAGCAGCACTAACAGGACCCAGGACTTGGTTTCCTCCAAGGTGCGTCTCCCTGCAGCACAACCTGCAGCCCGGAAGGACTATGTGAGCAGAAGCAGTCTCCAAGGCCAGGATGGTTTGCAGCACCTGCCCTGCCTCCCCCCGCCCCCTGCTCCATTCTGCCCTCTGCTGCCAGCCTTTCTTTTCCATGGCTCTGTCCCTGTGAAGCTCCTCCTGTCCTCCTTCCCATCCCGGAGACTTCTGGGCCTTCAGAGACTGATGGATGGCCCAGAGCATGCTGGGGCGGGGCTCACGCCAGTGAGGCTTCTCTCCCCTGTGTTCCTGCTGTTTGTGACAGGGACCCACCAGCAGCCTGGGTATGGAAACCTCTTGCCTTGGATGGTGCTGATCAGGTCTACTTGGCTGCCTGCCTTGAGGCCCCGTGTGCACTGTGACAAAGGACATAGCTGGGCTGACCCATAGGGTGGTAGCTCCAGCCTATGGTGGCTCTGTTTTAGGGAGACAGTTTCCCCTAAGTGGAATTCAGATGATTTCTTTTGTCTTTTTGAGATGGGTTTGCTATGCAGTTCTGGCTGATCTAGAACTCACTTTGCAGCCCAGGCTGGCCTCCAACTCACAGTAAGTCTCCTGTCTTAGCCTTGGACAATGCTGGGGTTACAGGCATGAGCCAACACACCCAGATCTAAATGTTTTCCTTTGGATTCAAGGAAGGCAATGCTACATAATAACACAGCCATAATAAACTTTTTGGCTGGCATTCCCTTAAACACGATCAATATCAAAGCCATTATTTGTCTCTTTTTCCACAGACCTCTCTTGTAAAATTATGGCTAAGGAGCAGGCTGTCGGATGTGGAGACAGAAGTCTGTTACTTAACTCCTCCAATCCCAAATTTCCACAGTTAAGGCCTAAGGGATCTGAACAGGGTGGGGCGGGGGGCTAGGAGGCTGCTGGAACTAGAACTGGAAGCAGGAGAAGCTGTTTCTTCAGGTGGAGCCTTGGTCAGAACTGGACCGAGGTGAAACACGACTCAACTGCGACTGGCCCAGAAGGCCGCTGCAGAACTGGCTGGGTTGGTGCAGGGCGGAGTAGCTCATTGGAGTGTGCGTCTGGGTGGCGGAGGCTGCAGGTGAGTGGCTCAGGCGGTGCTCAGTGGTCTCCGCGCTGAAAGCATCAGGAAGCACTGGGTCTGGAGAGGGAAAGGCAGTCTGGATAAATGTAGCTGGTTCTGTGGGGTCTTGAAGGTGAGGAGCAGGTTCCCAAGGCTCTGGTGGGGGGGGCAGGCAGGGCAGGGAGGGCAGGACTCTCATCTCTCTGTGCAGGCCTGAATTGAGCAAATAGCAGCCAGCCCTGCATCTGACAGCCTCTTCCACTCCTAGGTTTAGACAAGGGCACCTCTTGGGGTCTTAGAAGCAGACTCCTCAAGGAGATTATTGTAAATGAGAAGGATCAAGTAAGATGAGAGCCAACCCTCGCTGGGCGCTAACTGGGCATCCAAGCGCTTGACCTGACACACCCTTCCTAATCCCAGCAGGAGTCCTGAGCTGTGGGAATTCTGTGTGTGTCATGCAGAAGCAAACAGAGGCCTCTGAGACTGAAACACTTAGGTCAAGTAAATAGGAGGATGGAAACTGGAGCCAGGTCTGGTTCCAGAGCTCACATTCTAAACTAATATCTGATTAGAAACAGAAGTTATTCTGCAAACACTCAGAACTCCGGACTAAAAGAGAAAACTTACATACTTCTATTTTTCATTGTTAGTAAAATTGAATGATGGTATTTTCAGAAAGGGAATAATACCAGATCAGGGAAAATGGCCCTATAAGGTAATTAAACAAACAAGCAAACAAACGAACAAGTGACCAAATGAAAACACAAAAAATATGTCAACTGCAGATTGGTTATAATGAAGAACAAAGTGCTTAATCAATAAAGATGAAAACAAGCTCAAAAAAGTTTTCCAAGATTTTGACAAAAGAATATGGTGAAATATAAAACAATGTTTAGATAAAGACATAAAGAAAGAATCCCAGAGTGTATACACCAAGGTGCATGCACAACAGGCCAGGTTGAAGAGACATAAAACATGCAGGTGTAGTGGATTTCTAGCTGGTGGCCAACTTCTTACACCCAGCTGAAATGAACTAGCATGGTGCTGGGTGCAGGAGGCCCACTGAGGGCTGTTGGCAGCAGCATAAGGCGGCACGGGAGAAGCTGCTGGGACGCTGTTAGCGATGCTGTTTGGAGAAAGCTGTTGGAGGCTGTGGGTGCTCTTGGGCTGTCCTGTTGGAGGGCCTTGTCATGCTGGCTTTCCTGGTGAACTTTGGAGAAGTGCTCCTCATCTTGAGCATCGCTTCCTGCTCCAGAGGGGGAGATTGAGCAATGCTCTCAGCCTTGTATAAAAGCTCGTCCCACTGGCTTTCCTGATGGGAACTCGGCTTTCCTCATTGCTGAGGGAGCTCAGGACCTCACTGTTGCCCAGGACGGGTGTGGTACTTCTGGGGCTCTGGTGCTTACCTTGAGCATTGCCTCCTGGCTCCAGTTCAGATCCCTCAGCTTGCTAGCACAGACCCTTCATCCTGCTGGCATAGACTTCCTAGCTTCCACCACTGACCTTTGGGCCTTTCCAGCACAGACCCATGAAGTGGACCTGTATAAGACTTTGTTGTGGGCTCTCTGCCTCCAGTTGGACTTGTGGGGAGGCATCGTTATGAGCTTTAGACCCTCAGCTGGATTCTTTAGTATTTAGTGTGCAGATAGATTTTCTGCACTTATAGTATATGATTCTTGGGTGATTCATTATAAAATACTATTATAAAACATGTCCTGTACTATATTGTTCACCTTGAAAACCATGAGAAAAGAAAACAATGTATGAAGCAAACAAAGCAAGAATATTTGCAGTAAGTACAGGAAAAGCTCATGAAGAGAGCTGCCCCTGGTGAAATCTTTTAGTTGGTAAACACAAAGCAAGGACCACTTGCGTCTTAAGTGAGAAAGACAAGGGCTAGCCAAATAGCTCAGTGAATTGAAGCACCTTCAAGTGGGTGCAGGGGTTGGGGATTCGATCCCCAGACCTGCTGTGCCAGCCCTTTCCCTGGGGCACAGCAATTGAGACTGGGCATAGTGGTGTGCACCTGTAATCCCAGCTCTTGGGAGGTGGTAAACAAGAGAATCACTATGAGTCTGATCTAGTACTGAGTCTCTGAACACCCTGTAGACCCTTCCCTAAAAATACACACACAGAAAAAGAAGTAAGAAAGACAGTGAGCTGCGAGTTCTGTGTTTGTTCCAAGTTACCCATGCAGGCCAGAGCTGAGGACATTTCTGCCCGGATTCCTAGGAGTCTGTGGATGTCATAATGTTTTGGATGCAGTTCATTAAAGCAACACTTGGTGAGAGAAACACATCAAGGCTGAAGAGATGCACTATAATAAAAGTGACTTAACCCATGAGTTCTGTAAAATGCAGCACAATCTCTGTAGCCTGTATTTATAGAAGGTAGAGGAAGCACCAGCACTAGTTCCATGAGGAGCACAAGGCAGCAGAATGCTCTGAGACAATGGTCTCCCGGCTGGAGTGTGCCGGGGAGGATGTGGATGCTGGCTCCGTAACTGCACTAAATTGTTGTTAATACACACAGCACACCCACTGGTGGCTAGAGAAATGCTACTGGGAAGCGCAACACTAGAGCGGGAATGGCAACCCAACCAGGGCAGCCAGTGGGCAATGAGCAGGGAGAGCCACCCCTGCAGAGGCCAGAACAGGTGCTCGGCAGCCCTCACTCTGGAGGGCTGAACGTCTGTTCTACTGAAGGGGTGCTCCATGAGTGCTTGCAGCATTCCCACGTTCTACAGACAGCATGAGCTGGTGCTAACGCCTGGCACAGGTAACACCAAGGTCCGAGCCTCTGCTAGTGCTCACCCTCACGTACGCTCCACAGATGAGGAGTGCTGCTAGTGCTATCACTTCGTACAGAGTCCTCAGGAGGTGGAGTCCTGGGGCCGCTGATGCTTTGCATAGCTTCTCCCAAAGGCTGTGCTCTGCTGTTGCTCACCCCTTCATCCATTACACCGAAGTTCTGCCGTGGTAAGGCACGAGTGCCCTTGTGTGCATTCGCCCAGAGGCAGTGCTCTGGGCCTGCTTGCATGTCATGCACATTCCGGTGGAGCTTGTGAGCTGCTAGTGCATACCATTAGCAGTTGTTCTTCTAGGAACGTGCTCAGATCACTCTTACAGGGGGCCCCTGAGTTATGGCTGCACTCATGTGTGAACAGCTTGGGCCTCATTATTTATTTATTTATTATTTATTTATCTATCTTTTCATGGAGTCTCACTATGCAGCTCAGGCTGGCCTTGAGCTCACTTTGTAGTGCATTCTGGTCTCCATTTTATAGTGACCCTCCTGCTGCAGCCTCCCAAGTGCTGGGTTTATAGGCTGTGTCACCTATGTCACCACACCTGGCATCAAATTTTCAAAAGCGATGAAACTGGGCTTTTCTGGAGAAGAAAATGCCAGGCTACAAGCCTTTGAAGGACAGGCTATCTTACTGCTGTGTGCTAATGCAATGTGGCCTCAAGATACAGCCTCTTATTGCTCTGAGACCCCTGGAATGCTCAGTTAGGAGGAGCAGTCTAGGGGTTGTGTGGAGAACCACAGTCCAAGTAATAAGAGTATGCTTCCTTGAGCGGCTTGGGAGGCTTTCTGTCCTATTGTTAAGAAATATCTAGTGCCAGGGGTGGTGGTGCATGCCTGTAATCCCAGCACTTGGGAGGCTGAGGCAGGAGGATTGTTGTGAGTTCAAGACCAACCTGAGCTACAAAGTGAGCTTAAGGCCGGCCTGAACTGCATAGTGAGACTCTGTCTCAAAAAGACAAAAAAAAAAAAAAAAAAAAAAAAAAAAGAAATATCTAGAGGACAGAGGCCCCACACTCGGCCTCTCCTCATCATGGCTGCACTCCTGCTCCCCTATGAGATTTGGAGTGTGGGCTGAAGATTTCCCTGATCTCAGTCAAACTCCACGCACCGAATGCAGCTCCTCTACCATAACCATGGACCAGCATTTACTTTGATGTAACAGACGAAGGGCTGAGCAGCAGCAGAGCACAGCCTTTAAGCGGCTGTGCACCAAGGAACTGCTCCTGAAGCGCTTCCAGACGTCTCATTGGCAGCAGTCACCATAATTTAAAAATAATAAAACTAAAGAAAAAAAAAAAGACTAAAGCAACCCTTGGCCAGGTTTTGGTTCTCAAAGGCTGAGACCTAGTGAGCCTGAAGCCCGTCCTAGTGGGCCACAGACAGCCACGGAGAGAAAGGCCCCCAGTGTCCCAATGTTCCCATGGAAGGGGGCCTGGTCCCAGCAGCAGCACCTCTCGCTCCATCCTCCCTGCAGCCAAGATGCGACCTGAAGGTTCAGCGTGAGACTGTTGCTTCTTGTAGACCAGGCCCATGTCCTACTTTTTGGTGAATATGCCAGGAAAATGATTGGGGTTCTTGGCAAATCACTCCCTGTAGTGTGTGCCCTGCAATGCCCACACGCTGTCCACTTTCCACCACAGGTTTCTAGTGGTGCTTACTACATCGCTGATGACTTTGCTGCTATCTATACTCCAGCAGATACAGTTGTTGCTCTTACTTAGTTTCCTTGGGACGCTGATATCTGGATTGCTCCAGGTCACTCATAATACCGAGGTGCACTCCTGGATAACCATGCCTGGGGCCCAACATGCTGCCCTATTCCATCCTATGTACCCCATGCGCAGGGAGGAGGAGGATCCTGGGATAGATAGAGGCAGCGGCCGGTAGGTAGCCACCCAGAGGACACACTGATTACAGAGGTCTCCGTACTGGAAACAGCTTCCCACAGCACTCGCCCTGCGATGTCTCAGCATAGACAGACAAACTAATGAACAATCACAAGAAAGTGAAGAGACAGGGCCACAGCATGCCACCCCCAACCCCATTCTCCCTCAAAGAGGGCTTCAAAAGGGAGGGGACAAAGACTCACAGCGAAATTATTCAATGTGATATCAGCAGAGAAAAGAAAATAGATCAACAGGAGACCTGGCAAGCTCAGAGAAAAGCTGTGTAGAAGAAGCTGGGCCAAACAAACAAAGGGACCAGCGAGTGTGCGGATGACACACACAGAAAGAGCTAGGAAAATCTGCATAGGAGTCAGGGCCTGAAAATGGCTCCCGACCAATTCAGGAGATTACAATTTCAACCAAAAACGTGAGAAGCAGAACGGGCCAGAGTGAGGACAGTGTCAGAACTGGGGGCTGGGCTGTTTTCAGTGACCAGAGAGTGCTATGTTTACCTCTGCAGATTCTGCTGTAAGTGCAAAGCTTCCACTTGGCACAGACTCTGTGGTGCCTGCTGTCTCCGACACTTTGCACAGCTTCTTCCGCACATTTTGCTCTGTGAATGCTTTCCCTTTGTACATGTTTTATGGGAGATTGTGGTCTACTTACTCTTAAAATTTGGTTGAATTTACCAAGAATAGTGTCGCGTTAATGTTTACGCTTTACACAGATCTCTGGGATGTGGTGTCCTGCCACTACGTGTATTGTATAGATTTTCCCAAAGAGGGTGCACTGTCAGGCCTAAGCTATTCATGAGCACCCAAGGTGGGGCTCTGGCAAGTCTCCCACATTGCAATGAACAGATGCTCCTGAGTGGCCAAGTTTTAGATGATTTGTACAGTAGGGAAAATGAAAGTATTTCTCAATATAACTCAATTTAAAAAAATAATGAGGTTAATTTTTTAAAAAGATGTAACTTTTAGGGCAGTTCTATGGTCATTGTAAAATGTAGAAAAAAATGAGCAGCTGCTTGTGTCCCCCTAGGGGACCCTGCTGGAGTGGGCCTTTGTCCCAGTGACACCCAGAGCCACCCCACGCCCACCCCATCAGGCCCACCTGAGGTTTGCCTTGCAGCATGAACATGGCCATCATGGCGCCTTCCATTCTGTGGGGTGCAGAGCGCAGGCCTGGTCCCAAGGGTCCTCTGAGCCTGGCCTTAACCTGCCACCCCACACCAGGCCCTGACAACCACTGGCCATTTCCCTGTCCCCATGGATTTGCTGTTTTCAAAAGGCTGTGTGGTTGACACCAGACAGTGTGAGGCTTTTCCAGATTAAGCTACTCAGTAATATGCATTTAGGCATCCTCCAACCTTTTCCTAGAGTGAATAACATCCCACTGTTTGGACTCACCCTGGTTTACCCACCAGCCTACTCCCTGGTTTCTACCTTGTTTTGGCAATTGTGACTGCTGTAAGGAGTAGGGTGTGGGTTTCTATCAGGACACACATTTTCAGTGCCTTTGGGCAAACACACAGGTGCTTTCTGGATCCTGTGGCAAGAGTGTGTGTGTTCAGCTTCCTAAGAGCTGCATGTTGAGGTGGCTCCACCTTGCCCACTCCAGAGGTGGGTGACAGGCCCTGTCCCGCTACATCCTTGCTGTGGCAACTGACCCACTCAGTAGGTCCTGAGAACTGTCAAGAAGCCCAGGCACTAGGGAAAGGCATGAGAACCGAGCGGGACCCCAGGGGCCTCCTGGATGTGTTGCTCTGACTGTGCTAGGGAGAGCTCATCTGGAGAGCTGGCTAACAGAAATTCAGATGGGAAATGATTGCTCTAGAGGATCCTGCTGGTTTCTGTTACCCACTGTTCTGGGGCCCACACTGACTGTGCTCCCTGCTTACCTGACGGCATGGACATGGCCTAGAATCTTGGATTTTCCTTTCCTTCTTCCTTTCACTCTTTCTTGGCCCCTGTTGGATTTTTCTCTCCTGTTCACTTCATGTTCTGATCCTCTTTACTCCAATGAAATTTTGTTCCTGGGAAGCCGTCTCTTTCCAATATGGTTTACAGCAGAGCCCACCACTTTCAACAATCCCTGATTGGAACGGGAGAGGCTCAGAGCCCGTCTTCTAGAGTGTAGACATGGGACCTCGTTCTGTAGATTTTCATTACCCCTTGTCATGATTTTTTTTTTTTATTATTAGTTTTTAAAAAACAGGAGGAAGAAGAGAAAATTGTTATCATCCCCTCAGGCATTTCTTAGTTATGGGAGGGGAAGTTTAACTACTGGTAGAGACTCCATGGGAATTTCAAATAGTTTTACTATTTATCCAAACTACCTTCTATCGAAAAAGATAACCTTTGCCACTGATTTAATAACAGTTGCTCAACTCAATTATGTAAACACTTGGCACTTTTGATTCTTCTGGAGTATTATTGAATTTTAAAAATGCCCTTTAGCATACTCAGGATAAAATTTATCCTCTCTGCCTTTATAGAAGCATATTATAATATGAGGGTAATAAATGTTGAGAGAACCTTTTTTGACATATGTAAACAATCTAATTTTCACCCTCTGTTATTGACTGCATGTAATTGTGCAAAATAATGAATTTAGCCAAAGTCAAGTTTCCTGGGTTGTTCTATACATTGGATATGTACTTGGTATTTGTAAAACCCATTGCATGTTTGTGGGGATGGGATGCTGGTGGTCACGAGCTCTTAATTCTTCCTTTAAGAGCCTCGTGTTGGGTCGCCTAGAGAAAGGTGGACCCAGAAAGCCGTCTCTCTTCACCAGGTGACGTCGAATGGCCTGGCTCCATGTGGCTTTCCTTTGTTGCCTGTCTTTTCTCCTGTTGCCCAATTCCTTTATTTGATAATCTTTATTTATTTATTTATTTATTTATTTATTTATTTATTTATTTATTTTGTGGAACGGGGCATTGAACTCAGGCCCTTGCAATTGCCAGGGAAGCACTTATTCCACTGAGCCATCTTCCTGGCCCTTTTATATTCATTTTTTAAATTGACAAATAAAAGCTGTATGCACTTGAGGTGGATGGCATGGTGCGTTGATGCACATGCACATCACAGAGTGACTAAAATTACGGTGTTAATGTGCACACCACCTTATCTAACTAAGGTGAGAAAACTTGCATCTACTTTTAAAGCACAATGTACAGGTTAATGATGGTTGTCCCATGGTGTCCAATTGGTCTTGCGAATGTCCTCCTGGTCTCTTACTGAACTGCTGTGTCCTTGGATGGCTCTGAAATTTCCCACCTGCCCCCAGCTTCAGCTAATCACCCCTTGATGGTTTCTATGAGTCTGACTTTATTACACCTCCTACACAGGTGAGTTCTCAGAGCATTTGTGTCTCTGGCTTATTTCACTGAACACAGTGTCCTCCTGCATCCATGCTGTGCCAAGGACAAGACTTCCTTCTGGTTTAGGTGCGCAGTGTCCCACTGTGTCCGTATACACCGTGTCACCTCTGTCCATGTGTCTGTTCACAGACATCGGGTTGGCTGGGTATCTTAACTACTGTGCGTAGCGCTGCGGTGAACAGAGGTGAGCCTGTACCCTTTGACACACTGATTCTGTTTCTTTTGATCATGTTCTCAGAGTGTGACTTGGTCTCGGAGTATCTCTATTTTCATACTTGGAGGCGTGTCCATGCTGTCTGCCAGAGTGGTTGTGCTAACTTGTGTCCTCAGCAAGCTTGTGCAGGGATCTCTTTTCATCTCCATCCTCATCCACACTCATCCCTAGACTTTTTGTTAATAACCATAGTGCAGTGGGGGAGATAGCTCAGTAGAATAAGCACTTGCCTGGCAAGTACAGGGTCCTGAGTTCATTGCCAGTACCACCAAAAAACAAAAAACAATAACCATAGTGCAAGAGGGTATTTCATCATGGTTTTTGTTTGATGATTTGTCTGATGATTGATGATGTTCAGTATTTTTTGTATATGCATTTGCTCTGCCTATTTCTAAAATTGAGAGATTGTCTTGTGCTGAATTCTTTTAGGGTCTTTGTATATTTTGTATGCTAACTCCTTAGCAGATGTTTGTTTTCTAAAAAGCTACATCCTCCCTTCCTGGAGTTTATCTTTTCACTCTTGGTTTTTTCATAAAGAAGTCCGTAAGTTTGATGCTGACCATGGCGGTCTCTGCTGATTGCCTGAAGCCACCATTTTAGTTCGGTATCCTGTAGTGTATCCACGTTTCCTCCCACTAATTTATAGTTTTGAGTTGTATGCTTAAAGTTTTAGTCCATCTTTTTTTTTATTACTTTTATTGAGAAATAAATAACAATGAGACAGTTTCAAAACAGGTCAGTAGGGCAGGTACAATAATTAATGTATTGCACATTGCTGTCTTCATAGTGGTTATTCAGAGGACAAGATACAGACATGATATCTTGCCCAACATGATTAGTACAAATCTTTCTTCTCAGTGAATCAAGAGAAAGTAGCTGTATATCTAACCTAACAATGTTGTGCATACAAATAGTAGTCCATAGTTGTAGTGGGTTTTGCATAGGACTGGCAATGTCAGAAGTTGTTGACTTGAGTCTTCCACAGCTCAGCATACTAATACGGCTTTACTTTTTATACCTCAAATCCATCTTGAATTCATTTTCTGTGTGCAGGGTGGGACGGGGTGCTATGGCAGGCATTCTGCTCAGGACATCCAGCTTTCCAAGCGCTGTTGGTTGGAGACTGTCATTTCCTGCCGGGTGTTCAGACTCTGCCTGGCCGATCTGCTTCTGTGTTCTCTGCTCTGGTGCATTCGCTGATGAGCCTGCTTTTATGCCAGTACCATGGTCTCTTGATTACTGTGTAAGGGCTACTAAAAACATTGTAGTCATTAAATAAAAAAAATTAGTACCACAAAGGACACAGAATCCCCTCAGATCCTCCGTCTCACTGTGAACACAGTCATCACACCGTTCATGGCACTTTCTGAAGCAGTCCTAAAAATGGGGTTTCTTGAGTGTCATTATGAGGCATGACCAAATGGTCTCCTGTGGGCTACTGAAGGGAGCCCTGGGTACTTAAATTGTTTCTCTCTCATTTTTAACTTTTTTTGACCAATTGTAGGTGCGTATGTCTGGAATCTGAACAACTAATTTGAAGATAACAATATGCAATATAACAACCATTGTTGAATTCCTATTTATTTTAGACACAGTCTCTATCATTTCTAACCTTTTTTTCTAGTACTTTTAATTTTCTTTAGAAAAAAAAGTGAATGCCTCTGCTTCGCGCTGTCAAACTGAAGGCACCAGGTGATTTTCCCAGAGTCTCAATGACCATGAAAGATAAATACTTTGAATCGGTTCAGAACATAGAGACAGCCAAAGCCCTGCCATAGGAAAGAAGGCCTCTAGAACTGCTCTGGAACATGGTGAGGACATACGCATCCCTGAAGAACATAGAACGATTTGCATTTTGAACAATTTACAAACAGGTATAATGTAAGTGCACATCCTGGCCCTGCAGGTGTCCAGACTGACTTACTCCCAACCCAGAGCCCACGGTGCAGAGGGTCCAGGAGAGCCGTCTCCCTGACCTAACAAGGGTGGCACTGTCCTCACCAGCACTGTTCAAGTAGAGAACTACACATGGGAAGGCGACCAGGCCAACAGAGAGATCAATGAGGAACTGGAGGACCGCACTGCCAGCAACAGATGCAGTGCTCCCGGCCTCCAGATTCAGCTGTGTTCTCAGTGGCAGGTCAGTCCTACACGCTCCACCTCCTGAGAGAATCATCTGTTCTCTGACATACTTAGTGCTTCATGTTGAAGACAAAGGGGCTTACCCATAATTCATCCCCCAACTAGAACTGAAGAAACAGCAAAGGGCTGCCAACCAGCTGCTGAAAGGTGACTCGACTGGCCTGACCAGGACACGCTCTCTCTACATAGCTGGGCCACAGCTTGTGCAGCTTGTTGTCAGTATTCATTTTATTTCTACCTCACCTTTCTCTAAAAGTCAAGGCTGGCTGGGCTTTTAGAGAAATGTGAGGCAGAAATAATGTCAGATTCAATGTAATTAACCCAAAATGTGAGGGCATGTGTTGATTTCAAAACCACCTAAGGCCTTCTCTCTCAATGTCCAAGGACTCCTATTGGGCTTTCTAAGTCAGGGTCAATGAAGGAACTAAGGTTTCATTGCATTACAATTCTCTGCATTGTAGACATCCTTTCCAAAGAAGGTTTTAGGGCCTTGGAGATAGCTCAGTAGAATAAGCATTTGCCTGGCAAGTGTGGGATCCTGAGTTCAATCCCCAGTACCAGCCCCCCCAAAAAGAAGGTATTAACTATGCCTTAGTTACTCCCACCCCCATGTTTGACTTTTCAAATAACTCTAAAGTGTCTGGAACTATCAGGGACATTTAATGCAAGCTATTTTCCCCAGAGTGAAGGCAACTGAAGGCTGTAAAAAGTCAGTGAATCACAACACTTCCTCAGGGAGCAGTGCGCTCAGGCATCCACTCGACATCCTGCTCATCTGTCCCACTCCTCTTTGCAGCATGCACCTGGAGTCTGAATTTTATGTTCCCAGGATGACGGAAGGTTTGGGGAAGGGCCTCAGGGTTCTGGCTGGAAGGTGTCTATGAAGGTACTGCTCTGGCCAGGGCAGGCTGGAGCTGCGGGGATGAAGCCAGGAGGACATCCTGGTTTTCTTGATTTCTCCATATTTAATTTTTCCATTTCCCTTTATACTGGAAGTCTTTTCTGCCAACGTTTCTCCTGGGTGAAGCACCTTAAATTAGGCTCCCACCGCCAATGCTGCCTAGTAGAGAAACCAGTGGACCTGCCAGCGGCTTGGATGTGCTGCCTTCGAAGTGCACGTGCCCAAAGTAACTGTTTAGGCGGAGCAATGAGAGCTTGCCATGCCCCTCTGGTGGCCCATGGCATTCTTGTGGTGGCTGTGGTTCTGTTGAGTTGTCGACAGCCCCTGCAAGTTGAGGGTCCCGGGGAGGGTCCTTGGCATGCTAGAGGGACACCCTGGCTACCACACTATCATACATTTGCTACATGGGTCTAATATGAATGTTTGTCAACTGCCCCATATGTTTTCACATGAGTTACCCACCACAGCACTGGCCTCAAGAGCCAGGGACCCAGCCTCAGGCCTGAAACCTGTCCTCTAGGATCTCTTTCTCGGCAGGTGTTGATTTCCATGAACACTCTGAGAAAAGCCGTTCACTCAGATATAATTCCCCTAACTTTGCTGTCGTACTCTGTAAGTCCTTTGTTATACCTGTAATTGCTTTTATATTAAAAAAATATATAAAAACCTGCATGTATATAGGATTGAAATTAGACAGTAAACCCTTTACCGTTATAGTGGGCCTTTTGGAGACAGATGCCCACACTGCCATCCCAACCCACTTAATTCATTATGAAGCACCAGCGCTGCAGGAAGCCTTAGTGCTGAGCTTCTGGTTCAGGAAAGCCCCAAACGTTAACCTCTTTTGTCTTAAATGGGTAACAGACAACATGCGGGCCTCTTCGGCCCAGCAATTTCATACCTAGGTGCATCCCCGAGAAGCAGAGGCATGCCTGCTGCAAGGCAGCGACATTCCTCATAACACAGCCAGTCCTTGACTTGCAAACCAGTTCTGTTTTGCAAGAATGTCTGTGAATCTGTTTCCTTGGTTCCTTCACAAGCGGGAAAAATGAGTCTTGCCCACCACCTTTGATGAGAATATACAATGCAAAGCAAGAAACGCTCCATGGGCCCAACGACCTTGCCGCATTCTTTAGGATGGTGCCAATGGGTGAACAATTCCTGTTACAAGAGTGAGTGACATCTACCATCTTTTTGCCTCTGTCCAGTGCTCAGTTATTTCACTTCCATCACCATGGTTACCACTGGGGCTTCCCCTCCACGTGACTGATGCTCTTCCCCTGCCCAGACCCCCTATGCTCACTGAGACCTTGCTCCTGTTCGCTGTCGCCGCAGGGTGAGTAGTGCAGCCCACAGCATCTGCACTATGGAGCTCCTGCTGGGATTTGTTCAGATCTCCAAAAGTCCCAGTGCGAGACTCTTTGTGTCTGGGACAGGGCACAACCCGGATGTCCCACGCAGATTTCTAGACAGCTGAGATGAACATGTGGGCCAAAGAAAACTAATCAGGAGAAGGATTGCTTCCGGGGTCTGGTGGGATCTGGGTCTGCCTGAGAAGGAGTGAGGTCAGTTCTGGGCAGATGGCCACCCACTTGCTTTCTCTGTCTCTTGCCCACTCCCTTCCCACCCATGTGTTGATGCCTCCTGCCCAAGGAAGCTTGATTACATTAGGAGACAGGCTTCTAGGAGGCTGCCAGAGTTAAATTGGGGTCCCCAGGGTGGCATCCTTGTCCGATTGGATGGGTGATCTTTGAAAAAGAGGAGAATTATCACTGTCCCTTCTCCCCTGTCTCCCCTGGGAAGAGGCAGCTTGCGCTGGGAGAGGAGCTCTCTTCCCAGAATCACGCACACACGCTGACCTTGGATCCCAGGACTTCGAGAAAACACACTCACTCTTAAGCTGCCTGGTGCCTGGCATTCTCTTCTGGCAGCCCTGGAGGTGAATGCAACGTGCTTACCCGTAAGCACATTGGCACCAGACTCAGAGAGGGTCCTGGTGCGTGTGTGGTGTCTCCCCAGCCCGCTTCTGGCTGTGCCCTCCTCGGCAGAGAGCAGTGATGACTGCTGATGCTGACAGCCACACTTACTTGTCTCCCAGTCTCATAGCAACACTATACTTAGTGCAATACTCAGCAGCAAATGAGGCCAAGCATGTAGAACAGTCCCCGAGAAGTCCGGCATGCTGAAGCCTGGCACTGCCCCTCTACCTCCTCCTGCCTTCTAATTGCAGTAGCTGAAGTTACTCAAAACTTAATGTCAGCTGGGCTACAGGAGCGAGTCCTGCCTAGATAGCCACTGTGAAAATGGAGCAATCCAGCTCTGCTCAGGGACTGTTCTGGTTCTCTGAGATGTCACTGAGACAGTAGTGCACCTTATTGAAATGTCCCCTCCTTAAGGCTTCGGTTAGATACCCGCTAGATGAGGCATGCATGTGCAAAAACATTCCAAACTGAGCAGATCTGAAGAAATATTATCCTCTGGAACCCACTTGATCCCCTTTTTTAACCCAAGAAAACATAAATGCAACAATAGATCAACTTGACTGTAAATATTACCTAAGTATGTCCTTTAAAAGCCCGAGGAATGTCAGATACAATTTATTTTCCACCAGTGCAAGCTGAGACATTAAGTGGCAATTCTACTTCCATTAGCTAAATCTGGCAAATATGCAACTGTTTAAAGGCATTGTCGATAGCCATTGCACAATTAAGTATTTGTACTGATGCCTTATTAAATTACCCTTTGAAGTCGGCATAATAAACTAGGAGTTCACTGTACAGATTTTCGCGGGGAGAGTCAGATCGGTACGTGATTTATTTAGAGAGAATTTAGTGTACTGCCTAATGAAGTAAATGTCAAATGTTTTGACCAAATAAATCTTAATTTCCTTAAAACCTTTCTTACAGGAGGTCAAGAACAGCAAAACAAAGTAAAACACTATAAATATCCTTGTTATGATTTGTAGCATTATTGAAAGAATTAACATTTTTTGATGGTCATTTTAAAACTGTAAGCTATATATAATATATATATATATATATATATATATATATATATATATATATATATATATATTAGACTGAGAGCATTATCCTACACAGGAGCTTTCTGATTTTCTTCTAAAAAGCTCACATTTTTTTCCAGATTCGAAGGTCCCTTATGGGGGCTGGCCTACACAGGTGAGTGAGGACAGAGAAGACAAAAGGAAAGAGGAGAGAGCAGAGCAGGAAGGGACATAGGAGCAGCGGCCAGGAGACTCCAGCTGCCTGGCCGTCTGGTCCGCTGAATGTCTGCTGGGTCTAGCTCACAGAGCTGAGCTAACCCGAGAGCGTTTTCTTCGCCTTGCCTGCGTCTCCTTCTCACTGTCCCTGGCTATTGTTCATAAGTAGCCTTAAGCCTCCTGGGTCTGGGACCTTGTAGTGCAGAACCACCCACCCCTGTTCCTTCTGAGCCTTGGAGAGCCCAAACCCAGACATGGTTGGCACCTGGGGGCCTTTAATCTCTGGGTCCGCCCAACACCTGGTACCTGCTAGGCACTTTAGTTCTTGCTGGATTAATGGCAAGGATGGAGGTGCATGGGCACACTCTCTTCCGGGCGCGCCTGTGGGAACGATTTATATCCACCACACAGATGTGTGGCTGCCTGAGTGTTTGGGAGTTTGACCTAGCTGCTTGACCTTAAGGGAAGACATTTTTTTTTTTTTTTTTTTGGCTAAGAGTAGCCCACAGAAACACTTTACTCTGGCCTTTGCTATCGTGGAAACTTGATTTTGGGTATGGTTGTTGAGAAAAAATATATTTTGTAAAATAAATGATATTTGAGCTATTTCTGAGGGCTGCTTCCACTAGGTCTTTAGTGACAGAACGTGTCACATGTTTACTTCTGAAAACATTGGATTTGTCTGCGAGTTTGTCGAACATGAGAGCTGGCTGGTAGTTTGAATTTTTGAAAGCTTTCCCCAACCTTTGTTTTCATCTTGTTTATTAGACTGATGAAAACTGAGGACAGTGGGGATGGAAAGATTTTAGTGGCTTCCTATGCTCAGTAAGAAACTAGGATTGGAAACTAAGACACCGTTTAAGCCACTAAGCGACACCTTCGTTACCAATGGGACATGGTTCTAAGAGCACCGAGATTCTCTGAGGCATGGAACAAATGATCTGGCCTTTTGCAGAATTTTCCGAAGTGCATCTCCGTGCGAAGACACACGTTTTAGGATTCCCGCCACTTCCTGGCTCATGTAGCACTTACAGGGGAGGCAGTGACTTGTGGCCTAGGAGAGACCGGGAGGCAGGAGCTTTGGGCCTGGGGGGACTCGCCGAGCAGCAGTGTGAAAGCTGGGGCCAGCCACCGTGGCCTTATCTGGTGGGTGAGGTGTCACGAACAAGACTGTGATGAGGAAGACATGACACTTTTACACAACGGAGTACGACTTAGCCAAGAGGAAGGGCGAGCACCAACTCGCCTGTGGGAGGACAGACACACCCCAAGATCAGTATGTTGGACAATCCAAGATGCAGATGGCTAACTGTTGTGTGGCTTCTCCGGTATGAGGTGGCAGGACCTGGAGACAGGTCTCTCGGATACAAGGAAGGTGGGGGAGGGGAGAATGGAAAGCCATCAGAACTTGGCACAGGTGTTCCGGCTTCCCATGAAGACGGTAATTAGGGTGGCCACCAATACACTCCAATTAAATGAAAAAAGAACAGAAGTTAGTTGTTGTTGCTTTGTTTTGTTCTGGCTTGTTTGGGGCTGGGGGCAGAGACTCCTTCTTGGGGGAAGGGTGGGCTTGGCCCTAGGAAGGCTCCCCATCGCTCTCCTGCCAGGACAGCAAGTAGTTGCTGGACCAGGATGATCCCAGCCTTGTCCTTGGTTGGAGACACTGGCCACTTCTGGTGGCCCCAGGGCACACAATGCTTGGATCCGTGGCCCTGCCGAAGCCTCTTGAAATTTCCCTTCCAAAAATTAGTCTTGGAGGGTGCAGAAGACAGAGGTGCACACTTGTAACCGTGGATACTTGGGAGGCTGAGTTGGGAGGGTGGCAAGCGTGGCCAACTTGGGAAATCTAGCCAGATGCTGACTCAAACATGAAGTCACCAGAAGGCATCTCAGAGGTAGAGACCTGGGCTCAGCCCTCATCCTGGGGAACAAAACAAAGCAAGGAACATGGGTGTCCGCTGCTTTCAGACTGCTGATGGCTGGGGTGTGGTGCATTTGGCAGCCAGGGTGGCAGCAGGCTGTGCCTGCCTCGTGGCCTGTTGGGCTCAGTGTGTCCACAGCATGTGAGTGAGGCTATGGCCTGTGGGCCAGGAAAACCTCCAACAGCATAGCAAAGCTGCAGCATAGCAGGATGGCCCAGCGTAAAGGTTCACGTCAGGGCGCCTGTCCCCAGGCACCTGTCCCCCATGTGGAGCCTCCGCCCTACACCCAGCTGTGGATGGCTGCTGCAGGGTACAGGTCGGGTCTGGCTTGGCAACCATGCATTTGTTTCGGTCTCTGCTTCATGAGCTGTGGAACCCTGAGCTGTTTTTCCCCTGGAAGCCGAAGCTGAAGATGGGGCTGCAGAACTACACATGGACCAAGAGACTCTGATAGATTGTCAGGGTGACACAGGCTGGGTGGGGCCCCATGGTGGAGCCCTACAGAAGACAGGACATTGCTTGTCTACCATCTCAGGTGAGGTGACAACCCTGTGGCACAGTGGAAACTCCTGGCCAGTGTTCACCCCAGGCACCCAGCTTCCTTGTGCACCGTTCTGACGTGAGGGATTGCCCTGAGGTTGGCTAGGCGCAGGCCACTCTGGAACTCTGCAGCAGGATGTCAGAGACAAAAGCCCAGTCAGATAGGTGATACCTGCACAGGGTACATGACCTCCTAAGAGCAGTGTCTTCTGTGGCCCCTTCTCCAGCTAGCCTAGTCTATGGGAGAAATCTAAGACAAGCCCCTGGGCCCCAGTGGGTGTCACTCGGTGAGCTGTGTGGCTCTCCTACCTCTGCTGTCCCTGCTCTGCCTGCAGTGTTCTACTAATTCCATAGCAGGGGATCTTGCCCACTTGGTTAGCACTCCAATGTCTTGCTGGTGTCTCTGGGAACATAAGAGGAGAGAAGAGTGAAGAGGAGGAGAGAGGTGGAGAAGGGAAGGGAGAGAAGGGAAGGGGAGGGGAGGGCAGGGGAGGAAGGCTCCTGATGGTTCTTGCCAGGAGGGAGGAGCAGGAGGGTGGGAGGGACAGTGGCACCATCCAAGGGAAGAGGGACACAGCAGGCCATGCCTGGCCACACGGCCTGCTGTCATGCCGAAGAAAGGAGGCTCTGACTTCGAGCAGAAACCCATGGAGGGCGGGCCATTGCTGAGGTAGCTGTATTCAATTATTTCAGGTGGCGAATCCTTGTGGCTGATGAGATCTGAATCCATAATCTATATATTTATGTATTTAGTAGTTGGTTTATGCTAAATGCGGTATTTAAAGTGGAATTCATTCCATTGACATCCTATAATGCCCCCCTAATATTCTTGGTATTGATTTTAGTATTTCAGAAGTATTATTCATGGTGACACCTACTGGGAAGCAAATTTCAGGGATATCAATAGATATTGTTATAATACAGAAAACATTAATATTTGACAGTGACGTAAGCATGACACAAAGGCAATAAACTCATTAATAAACCTGCACATATCATTAATAAGGTATTGTGAGACAAAAAATAGGAATTCGCAGCTCTTACTCTTTGAGTTCCTTGCTCTTTACCAAGGGAGCTCGCTCACTGCTCACAGAAACACTTCTCACTTAATGAGGCCAAGCCTCCTTTAAGGTGACAGAGAGCTTTAAAATAATTATGATGGTGATATCAGTAGCAAACCCATGAATTTTCTTAGAGAGAGAGATGCATCAAAACATAACAATGCTTCCCTTTCCCTTTTCCTTCTGGTTTTTTTTTTTTTTTTTTTTTGGTGTGTGTGTTGCTTGGCAACCAACATTGATCCGGTCCAAAAAAAGAATCACATGACTTAGGAATTGCTAGTGGCAATATTACTCTGTCATTTTTCTTTCTCATACCAAGCTGATGAAGGTATTGCTAACTGGAACAACTGTTAATTGTTTCTTCCTTTTTCTGGAGTTCAATCTCTATGTATACCACATATGAAGAATGTTTTTGCTGAGGATGGTGGCCTAGGAAAGCCGAGTGGGAAGGGCCTCTTTTGGATATAAAAAGGGAATGATAATGACTAATTCTTCATTCAAGATCCAGCAGGTCCACTTTGCCTTCCTGAGTATCCAGAATCGTGCTGGAAACCACAGCCTGGGTTCTGAGCGATTCCTGGCTGTGGGTGTCTTGTGCTGTGGCTCCGGCTCTGTGCCCCCATCCCACCCTGGGTCCTATGGCCTGGCCCGGCCCAGTGTGGCCCTCCTTGGATGAACCCTGGGCCTCGGGGGAAGCCGTTGGCCTGCGCTTGGCCCTTCTTCTTCTTTTGCTAAATGCTGCTGCTTGCAAGCATCCAATATTTTGAAGCCACACTGGAATTGCTGTCATAGTTTGTCATTGTTGCAAGAATGAAATAAAACTCAAGCCATGGACAATGGCGATTTCACTGAACTCCAGAATTGTTTTTATAAAGTGTTTCTCTGTAAAAGAATCACCCTTGAAGAAATTGTGCTTTGTCCTCAGGTAGGGGACATGTGTCAATGTGGGCCTGTGCCAGATGCGCAGAAGTACATCACTTTCCTCTCCATGTCATTATCTGCTACCTGCAGTGACCCCATTGCTTAGAGGGGCTTGGAGCCTGCTCAGTGCCTGACCGCTCAGCCTTGACTCCACTTCTGTTATCCCCTACTGCGTTTGCCAGAGACCCCCTTCCTGGTGGGGACCTGTCCATCCTTCCTTGCATTATAGCTCAGAGCAACCGCTGAAGGCCAAAGGTCACCCCCCACCCTGTCCTCAGGCCCAGTGTCTATCACCCTTGTAACCTCTGCCTCAGAGACACCACGGCAAGCCCCTCATTATGGAGGGGCTGTATTTTATGGTGAGTATAAGAGGTCACATTTAGGAAAGCAATTTCTCTTAAAGCTAGGATTCCAATAATCCAACCTCTTCTATTGGCTTACAGCTGAGTGGGCGGTAATGGCTTTATGGGAAGTGCCCGCTGCTCTGCCTTTTGCAAGGAGGGGATTATTCCTGTCAATCTAAATTTTTAGAATCGGCGGGCTCCCATTGCTTATTATTCAGCAAGCTTTTATTAGATTGTCTCTGAGCACAAAGCCGCAAGTGGAGCACCCTCCACACAGGCTTGCAGGCTGGATCAATAGAGCCAGGCATTTAAAATCATGGATGGAACAATGCTATGCTTCCATCTTGACTGCAAAATGAGAGTCCTGTCCCGGTTCTGTCTCAAGAAGAAGGTACAGGAAGATGCTGGGGATATGAGCATGGATTGTGCTCATTAATGCTGATAGAGTCTGCGGTAGGATGGTGTGATTTTTTTAGGCACAAGAACACTGAAGGTAATAATTTATGAGTCGGTGACAGTGCAGCCTACATCTCTAAAAACTAGCAGCGCCACTGCACATATGCATTCACTGTTCTAACTTTGAATGGAATATCAAAACAAGATGCATTAATTTAACAGTGCATGTGAAAGCTTATCCATTACTCCTATGGGTGGACTGAGGTGAGACAGAGACCGAGTGAAGTCTCCTCTGCAGCAGGCGAACTGAACTCAGCACAGTGACTTGGGGTCCAGGGAAGCTACATGGCCCCAAGGCCTCTGGCTTTTCAAGAAGACCCAAGTGTCTCAGGAGAGTGTGAGTGGGTGAGCTGGCACACCACCAGCCCAGTGCCAGCATTCCTGTCCTTATCAAACAAATACGTCTGGGCTTTTGGATTCAGATGCAGGCTTCCAAATCCTGCATCCTGACTTTCCAGCTGACCTGGTTGGGAACCAGGTGCAGGGTGGCCCAGGCTCTGCCAAGGAAAATTCCTGGGACGCAAGGGACATCAAGGTCACCGTGCCCACTCACCTGCCGACCAGCAGGCAGAACAAATGTGTCACCCTCACCACTGCAGACCAAATGAATCAAGCCATCAGGCCATACCTCCAAGACACTTTTATGAAAATTGTACTGGCACTAGGTAAGGATGGCAGTGGCAGTTACTGTTGTGCCTTGGTCACTGTCAAACATTTCCTATGTTTTAAGTCTTCTCAGAGTATTTTCTCCTGAGACTCTTTGAGACAAAATATTAATATTACTTAGTTAATTTGCAGTCAAGATGCTGAGGCAGGAAGGAAGCAAATAACTATTGAATATCTCCCGTGACAGAGTAGATTGGAATTTCCTGTAGATGCCAGTGTGATTAGAATTTTTGTAAATATTGAACTCTATTTTTGACATTCTCTAAAGAAAGCACAGTCGCTGCCCAGGCGAGGGCTCCGAGGCTCCGAGTGGTTAGACCACTTGGTTAGACCACTTTGGGTTAGACTACTTTGGGGCCTGAGGCCCCAAAGCTGGAGCAAGGGGAAGAGCAGCATCAGGTAACCAGGACCGTGGACTGCCCACATTGGTGCCATTTCTGCCCACTCTGCTGCCCGTCAGGAGGAGCAGCCGAGCCACACTTGGGGCCTCTGCCCTGGACCTCAGCCCAATGCACACTCAGCTCTGAGCGAGTTGGCCCCAGACTACGTGGCAGACTGAAACACGGGGACCTGGGAGTTGAAGGTCAATGTCACAGCTCTGGCTCCACAGGGCTGTGTGTCCGGAAGTCTCTGCAGTCTCCACAGCGACAGCCCCTGATTTCCCATGAGAGGTCCTGCTGTCCATGAGCAGCGCTGCCCTTTGGAGGTCACTGCTGAGGAGCTGGGAAAGGTTTCACCGACAGGCAGAAGAGGCAACTGTGTCCCAGAGGGGTTTCAGGGCAGCTAGATTCATCCTGTTATTTATTGGAGTCTTGCTTCATTTTGTTTCTTTGAGACCCTTCTTAAAATGCAAATGCAGCTAGGAGAGAACGATTTCCTCCTTTAGTATGAAGTAAATGGGTAATATGCTTGAGAGAGAGGCCTCCTGAGGAGATTTAGGAAATGAGACAGAAGCAACAGAGCTGCGATCCAAAAGGGCTGGGCAGACCGGAAAGTGGCTTACCTGTGGAGTTGGCTGACTCGCTCTCTGAAGGAGAAGCTGGGCTGCACGTGCATCTCAGGCTCTCAGCTGACACCATTGCTGGCGCAGACCATATCGCAGTGTTCCCACCCGGTCCTGAGGGGGCCCTGTGAACTCCAAGCAGGATTAGAAGAAGAGCAACCAATTGGGGACACCAGGGAGGCTGGTGTCATCCTGGCCCAACAGCTGAGATGTCACCACAACTCCTGCATGCATGTCTGCTCCTCACTTCCTTGGGGAGAATAGAGCAAGGTGTGACAGGACCTGACCCTGGATGACAGCCTCAGCCCTGGAGGAAACACTCATGGGTCTGCTGAGGAATGTGGCCATCTTGTTTAAAGGATTTTTAAAATGTTCAGGAATAAACAGACAGGAGGCAGCAAGAGCAGAGCAGACCATGCTGGCTCAGGCCCAGGCAGTTCTAATCAGGATCTTTTGTTCCCTGGCAGGCATGGAGCAGGAACACCAGTGGAATCCACCTACAGAAGTGAACCTCGACAGGGCAGGTCTGTCTTCTCTCTCCGGCACATGTGCGAGACACAGTTATGAAACTGGTGACCAATGGTGCCTTTCACAAGAGCCTCAGCGAATTCTCTGATGCCAGGCTGCTGGGAGCCCATTTTCCATGGGAGGAGCAAAAGCAATGAGAGGAAGTGGAAAATTAACGACTGTTGACCTTAACGCTGGCTCCCCTGTACAGCTCTGAACAGGTAGAAGCAGAAGACGAGTTTAGCCTGCTTGGAGGCTTGGATTGGTGCTTATTCTGTGGTCACTGAGGCTTGTGGTCATGTGTGGACCTGGCTGGCAGTGTGTGTGCACCATTTACTGGTGAAAGACTTCAGTCTGGGTTCCTTATTTCCTACATCAGAGGATTTGTGGATTTAGCAAATTTAGCACAGTTCATAGAAAATATTAAAAATACCCTCCAGGATCGCTATAATAGTTATTGCTATTCTCACTCAGAAAAGCTTTAGGGAGAAGGCTGGGCTGAGCATAAAGAATGAAAGCAGACAAAAAGTATTTGTAGTGCCCAGAAGTTGAATTCTTTCTAAGAGTACCCCATAAGGGTCTGCAATGAGGGAGCCATTGGATTGCATACTATTTATAGAAAAGCATTATAGTGAGGTCACACCCTGCCTTGGCCTTCCTTGGCAGTAGCATGTAGTTGTTTATAGGAGAGGTCAGAGGAATTGTAAGGCAGCACTTCCCAGGGTGTGTGTCCAGGTGGGTCCTGCAGATGCAGTGCACCCCTCTGGTCCGAGGCTCTGTGACGTCCAAGCCACCTCAGCACTGACCTAGTCCTTCTGCTTGCCCAACTCCTGCACCACAGGGTGTACTTCCCACGTTACCTGCCAGTGCCCAAGGTCCCGAGGACCAGCTGATGGCAAGCAGCATTGTCCTTCAGGGAGGGATTTGCCGGCCTCAAAAGCTTGGGACCCAGGAGGGAAAGCTAAGACCTTGTAGATCAAGCGCTAAAGATCAAACGTGTAAATGCCATTGGTATCATCTGAAGGAAGAGCGCTCTGCCAGTTTTCCATGCTGAGGGGAAATGAGCCACATAGATTCACAGCAATGCATTTATTCATTATTTATGGTAATAAATACTTTGGGGTGCTCATCCCAATTGTCCGGTGCTCTAGGCCTGCTTGCTGACTTGTTTTTTTTTCTATGTTGGTCATGACTTTGCAAGGGCACAAAAGAAAGCCTGTGCTGGGGAGATGGCTCAGTAGAATGAGCGCTTGCCTGGTAAATGTGAGGGCTTGAGTTCAATCCCTGGTTCAGCCAACACAGCAGAGAGAGAGAAGCGGCTCCACCACCTCCTAAATCTCCCCTCTGAGGGACAGAAGTGCAGATCGTCACTGGAGTCTGGTTGTCTGGTCACCGAGAAGTGGCACAGCCTTTCCTTCTAGGGACCCAGAACTTGAAGCTCGGGGTGCTTTGACCCGTGCCTCAGGTTCATGTGAACGATGCCTTGTATCAGATATTTTTCCTTCATGAAAGTATGTTCATAAAACAGTTTATTTCTAAACTAGACCACAAGAATCAATCTCAGCTCTATTCTCCCTAAATTGCCTAGACCCCTGTGTCTAAGCCCTGGTGCTAGAGTGACAATTTCCCCATTTATCTGGACACAATCCATGACTCACTTAGTTCTTGGGACAGAGATGTAAATTGTTGCTCAAGCTGCCCATCGGCGGGTTATATAAGACACAATGGTTGTTACGGTGAATGAGGTGGAGATAAAGCCCAGAGGCATTTCTTTTTTTAAAAAATTAATCTTTTTAAGAAACAAATAGCAATGAGGTGTGCACCTATGGTTATAGCAGCACAATTTGTGATAGCCAGATCTTGGAAACAACCAAGATGCCTGTCACCTGAGGAATGGATGAAAAAGATGTGGTATTTTTATACAATGGAGTATTACTCAACTATAAAGAATGATAAACTCGAAGCCTTTATATTTGTGGATGCCATTTGAAGATATACTCATAAGTGAAACAAACCAGATGCACATGTGTAAAATCGTATGGTCTCCCTAGTGTAAGAACTAAAAAGAAGAAATAAAAATAGAAAGGTATAACAATTAAAAAGGAAGCAAGAACTTGAGGATTAAATAATGAAGAGAGGGCAAGGAGAAAAGTTAGGAAAGATGACAGGCAAAGCCATGCATTTATATGCACAAGATGGTTAAGACAATGATCCTGAGACTCTTTAGCAGGTTTTTGAAACTAGTACTTAACTGGTAGGATTCTCACCCTGACTAACTATATATGCTGATACCTGTGAACTAAACAACTGCACTGAAGATAGTAATGTGTAATACCAGGGTCATGCTTGGAATGCCCAGAGGCATTTCTGATGGAGATGCTAAAGATTTCGTGTGTGATGGCCTCAGGGAATGGGCAGGGATAAGCAGCAGACTGCTTAGTGGGAGCTTTGCAGTGCTGTATGTTCCTGCTCCTGGCACTAGAGCCGCATCCCGGACTAGAGCCGTCTCCCTCAGTGGGGCAGAGCTGCAAGCGCACAGTTAACAAGCCTCTGCGGTCCAGAGAGAAATGGATATCTGCTGATTGCACTGTGCTGAACTAAGATTACAAGAGCGCATTAAAATCCTTTGTCAAGGAGGTCGAAGGCATTACAAAAATATGTGGGCATCTCTGGCATTAATATTTGATTCAATCTCTTTTAGTTGCCCATGGCATATTTTGATGGAAGAGGCGTGTGTGGATATAAATACAAACTGGAGAGCCACAGGGGTGCAGCATGCTGTCAGAAGGACTCCCACTGGCTGGCAAAGTCCTCTCGACCTCACCTCGCAGACTTTTAGGCTGCGAGTCCTCAAGTGAGAGGAGGAGAGCTGCTTCCTATGCACTCTGCATTCACAAAAGGAAGCTTCTACCAGTCCTGCAGGGACCGGGGACTTCCAGGCCATCTAATAAGGGTCATTTGGGGCCCACTTAGATGAGGGTATAGGTGACCTAAAGGTAGACACAGCCTCCAATCCCAAGGTGCTCAGGCTCACAGAGGGGCAGACACTATTCAGCCAGGGAACCAGAAGAGGTGCTGGGGCATGGAGAGGCTCTTTAGGGGCCGGCTGTGCCACGGGCTGTCTGCAGCATGGGAAATGCTATTCTCTGCTCTGCCCTTGATTGCAGGCTCTGCCAACCATCATGGTCACAGCATTTTCTGAGTGCCCATGGTGTTGCCCAGTGCACTCCCCTGGAGCTTTGCTCACTCCTTCTTGCCAGCCAGGGTTTGGCGCAGTCCATGGACCCCACCAGTGGGTGAGTGGAAGGGGTGGCAGGTGGCTTCAGGCTGTGGACGACAGTTGGAGACACAAGTGTGGGGGACACACAGTGAAAGAGGTAGGTGCTCAGGGTCTGCCCAGCCACCCGATGGCCATCATTGTCCTCTCAGTTACTCAGCACTGGTGAAATCATCTCCAGGCCCCAGAGCCTCTGCAGGGCTGCTTCTGCCTCTTCTCCACTGTGCTTTTCAGAGGCTCATGACTTGGAGTCTCGGAGGCTGGTGACTGCTCGGCTGAACCTGATCAAAGGTGAAGAACAGCTGAAATGGACACCTTGGGAAAAGCATAGTGAATTATGCAGAAAACCACCACAGTGTGGTCAACAAGGCCACCAGCAGCCACGAGTGGCAGAGGTCTAGGAACACTGCTCGGGCTTTGGCCTTTGACAATCCTCCTGTCTTGGTTCCTTAATGCTGGGATTATAGGCACATGTCATCATGCTTGGAAAATAATTATTTAAAATTGATATATGAAAGTATAGAAGTTCTGCACACGGATGGGGTGCCATGTAATGGACCAATACACACAATCTGTGACGTGGAAAGCAGGTCGAGCCTTTCGTACACCACATTGTTTTCATTCCACTGTGCTGTGGTTCGTGTCCGTCTAATAACTGGCCACCCACCCATCACCCTTTACCCTTTCTCTCTCTGTGATACTGTCTGACTTCTGCTACCCACAGCTCTCTGGGAGAGCCCCAATTTAATAGCTACGGATGACTGAGATCCCACAGTGCCTGTCTCTCTGGGCCTGGCTCCTTCCACTTAACACAGGATGGCTAGCTCTGCTCCTGCTGTTGCAAAGACAGGATTCTGGGCACGCTGGGGTCAAATGCTCTCGCGTCACACACACACGCACCTGGTTCTCCTTGTGCACCCCTCACTTGGCGGCCACTTGTCATTTCTCGGTGATTGTGGGTAGTGCTGCAGTGAGTGTGGGAGCGCATGTGCCTTTTCAATGGCACACGCCTGGCAGGCGTTTGCTGAGTGCTGGGAGAGCTCTAGACGAATTCCCACTCTATATTCCACCATGGTGGCACCAACGTGCGTTCCCACCAGCAGTGTGTGAGGGCTGCCCACCCAGGTTCCCCCAGCGCTTCTTACTGTTTCTCTTTCAATAGCTGCCACTTTCATTGGAGTGAGGCTGTGTTTGCTTGTGATTTTGTGTTGCAGTTCCTGGACGATAGGGATGCTGAACACTTTTCATGCATCTGCGCCCTTGCTGTGCCTTCTTTGGAGAACTCTAAACCATCATTCATTTATCTATATTTTAGGCTTTTCATCTGTGAGAAACTGGCATTTAGTCCTCAGAGTCTGGCTTACTTCTCATAACATGCTGGCCTTCAGTTCCATCTCTTCTTCGGCAAATGGCACTGTGCCATCCTTCCTTGTGGCCGAGTACTGCTCCACTGAGCGTACGGACTAATCTCTTTACCCATTCACTTGTTGACAGGTGTCTGGCTGTTTCCAGAGCTTGGCTGGTGCGCATGGCGCTGAGATGGCCACGGCACACATGCGTGGTCCCAGGGCTACCGGTGGCGCAGTGGGCTCAGATGGAGTTTCTAGTCTTAGTCTTTTTGATGACTCCCCACACCGGTTCTCATAGTGGCTGTACTAGCTTACATTCCCCTAACAGTCCGAGCAGGTCGCGCCTGCACCCCATCCTCGTCCTCACCCGCGCTCATTGTCTTCCGCATCTTTTAAGCTTTCGTTGGCACACATTTACAGTAGATGCATTTTACACCGTCGTGGGGAGCTGGCACACACAACACACTTGGCTCTGTTTCTAAGCCTCTGCCCTCCCCTCCCCTCAGGTCTTCGTTCCTGCCACTCCTCCTCTTGCTTCACGCTCGTGGAACGTGATGCCCACATCCACAAGGTTGTCAGCCCTCCATGCCTGGCTCTTTCCATTTTCTCCCCCACTCTGGTAGGTGGGAGGGGCTCTCAGCATAGTTCTGATTTGCATTCCCTAATGCTACTGCGTATTTTAAGTCCAGGTCCTTTGTTTTTGGCCGTTGAGTTTCAGAACTCCTTAAATATTCAAATATCAGTCCTTGGTCAGATGTGCCCAGAAGGAATAGTCTGTTCTGACTCCTTTCCCTAGGGTACAGAAGGTCTGGACCATTCACAGTTCAAGGCAACTGTGGGACCAGGCACTGTAGCATTCTGTCCACCTCTGGGCAGTCACATGATGGACCAGCCCCAACCCTGCGTTGCACCTGTGGCCACCAGTGCAGCCAAGCCGTGTCACACCCTGAGCTGCGGAAGGACCAAGGCTCATACTGCTTTGGGCTATCTACTTTGGAGGGGATTCAAGGGCCAAGACCTTGTAGCCAACCACAGCCAACTGGGGACACACATCCAATACAGTGGACTGCTGTCTTCCTGACCCTGGAGCTATACCTGAGGCCCTGGCTGTAGGTTGGGCCTGGAAGGAGGTAATAGGTAGACTTGGCCCAGGGTTAGGTGCCACCAGCCCTGCACGGAGTCCCAGGGTAAAGTCTGTGTTCACTATCCCATACTGTCCCCAGCAAGTGGGATCTCGGTCCACACTACACAGCCCAAGGTGGGGGTGGCACTGGTGAAGGCAGGGAATCAAATCACTCCAGGGACAGCACTAGGCCAACTCCCAACCTGCTGATACAGCACAAGTCTGTCCTACTAGGACACAGGCTCCATGACACATAGGTTTAGAGGATTGAAGATCAAATTAATGAAAGAACAAGGAAGTCTATAAATATCTGTTCTTATTGTAATTGAGATGGTTAACCATAAAGCTATGAAGGAAAACCCATAGAAAACATTTAGTTTGCAAGTGGCAAAAATAGTTAAAACTTACATTGGTATAGGCAGAAAACTGAGATGATAAATACCCTTGGTGCCAATTCTAATAATTCTATTTAATTGTGAACCAAAAATCTAGATGTCATTGCACATGGATATAAATGTTAGTGGCCAGTTTATCTGGGTTGCCTGACTATCAGCCAACAAGGGAAGAGGGGAAATTGACATCTGAAGTTTATCTCCTCCCCAGATTACAAAACAGAAGAACAACTAGCCAGGTTGTAACCTGACTGACTAAATTGGTCAGTAAAACCAATCACAGTTTTATAGAGTCTACACAAAAGCTGGGAAAGATAAACTATGACTCAGCAGGAAATTTACCAGCATGCCAGAGTTAAATAAGAAAAAGAAGTTGCGTGATACTTGCTGGTAGTAGCTAACCTTCATAAAACTGGACACAGTGGTGGCAAAAGGGTCCAAAGTGCACTGGCTGGGCTTCTCTGGAGCCCAGGGTAGCTTCCGCACAGGGCAGGCTGACGCGCTGTGTAGACTGGGCCCCATGCCCTGCCCTCTTGGCTTGGGTGCGCCTATTACCTAGAAGCTGGATCCTAAGCTGTTACTTCAGTTGACATCATCGTGACATAATGCCTGCTGACTGTCACAGTTGACCCCATGGTGCCATCATAGCCTGCTGACGGTCCTGGTGGTCCTCTGTCGCTTGTTTCCATGAGTCTTTGTGGCCTCCCCACTTCTGACTCTGCATTCCACAGGGTCTTCCCCTCAGCCTTGCCACCACATCCTTGGCACTGCAGCCTCTTCCTGCTGCACTTCCAGCCCTAGCTGTGACCCTTTTCTCCCAGGGGCATTGCTTAGCTCTCTCCAACCTCAGCCCTCTCCTGCAGGAATTCATAGTGGCCCAGACCATGCACTGGGCACCTGCTCTCCAACCTCTGCTGTCTGAGTTCTTAGCTCCAATCCACACCAACAGAACTCAGCCCAGCAACGCACTGCCCCAGGGGGTCTTGGGGGCCCTGAACTCTCTTAAGATGCAGCTCCCTCCCTCCCTGGGTCTCTGAAGGGCCTGCTCCTTGGCTTCCCAGCTTTCCAGGCACTTGTGATTCCCGAAGATGTGCCTCAGGCCAGGTGCATGAAGCACGTAGCACCCTGCTTACACTTGCACTCAGGGCTCTTGCACGCTGTGAGCTTGCTGACTGCTGGTGGTGAAGAGCTGCATACTGGGGCCAGGAGTTCCACAGGACCTTGGGCAGCTTCAAAGCCTTCAGGTCCTCTGCCTCTCACCACTCCTCTGGCTGGTGCTTCCTGTCCAACTGCTCTGTCATTCTTGGATGCAGCTCTCTGTGGGGACCAAACCTCTGGCCACCCAAGCCACATGTGGCACATCACATGTGGCTCCTACATAGGAGGAGGTGGAGATTCTGCCTCAGGGCAGCCTCTGTTCTAGCCTCCTGTGCATCCACCTCACCCTCTAGAGCACAGAAGGTATCTCCAGTCCACACTGTTCTTCCTGTCTCCCCCAGAGCCCTGCTTTCATGGCTCCTTCCCTTTGTGGAGCATGTGAGCATGTTCCCCAGCTAAAGCAAAGCCAAAACACAGCTCCACTTTTATTTTACCATAAATTCAAGGTTCTTTTCACAACCCTCACCCCCAGCATAGCTCTTTCTTTTTGCTTGAACAGCCTGTGTGTGTGGCCTGGGCTGCTGACGTGGTTCTTAGTCCACTGTAGGGAATTAGGTGGCCCTTGTCCTCCTTCACCGCTGCAGTCCTTGGGGGCCACTGAGGTGTGAAGACCCCTTCCATCTCTCTTCACATCCGGGTGTTGCAGGATGGCAGGGACACTCACCCCAAGGGTTTATGTCCGTGCACACAGGCCTGTCCTGGGAGGGACTTTCTGCCTGCTGCACTTGCCCTCCCCTGCTGCAGCCCCTCCTCATTTGTCTTCCACACCCCCACTGGGAGCCCCCTGCCAGCACCCTTAGGGGGTGAGCTGCTCAATGAGGCCCTCTGGCTACTGATTAACCTCAGCTAGAGACTGGTTTCTCTAAAGTGGCTTCTAGAATAATCTACAGCCATTAAAGCCAGAAATAGAGGCAGCCTAGGTCTCCACTGCTCCTTCCTCCAGGCTCCTGTGCCTCTGCGTGCACGTTTTGGCAGGGCCGTGGCTTCCTAGGCATTCCTGCTTCTGCCCTCTGTCTTGTCTCTCCCTCCACTTGGTGTGTTTTCACTTGGCACTGACTGGCTGGTTCCCACCGGTTCCTGGCCTGACATAGGAGTGTTTGCAATGCTTGTGTTAAAATGCAAACTAAATTTAAGTGTTTTTTCAATCTGAGTTATAAGAAGGACACTGGGTCTTTCCTTCACTAATAAGATTTCCTTAGAAGCCATTTTTTAAATAGCAATGTATTCCTGTGCTTTGTAGGAAGAGAGAATGGAGATTTTGAGAAAAAAAAATGCCATTTTCACAACTGATGATTACAGCTCAGCTATAGGTTACTTTTCGGCCTGCCTAGCTGAGCACCGCTCCCTCAGGCGTCTCATGTTAAGTTGATGATTTCTTCAGAGTAAAGAAATAAGTATAGAAATGAAGTCTGGTCTATTTAGAAAGCTCTCAGGCCTCGGCCCTGGACTGGCTCTGGGTCTTCCTGTTACTTCTGCATTAATGGCATCGGTGTCACTGATACTTCTGTGCCCCAGCACCACGCAGATTGATGACAAAAACGGTTCTGGCCAATATGGCTTTTAGATGTCGCCTGTCTAGACACAGCTGGGATTACTGGAAACCTGTCTCTTTTCTTTATTTCATGGATACTTTACCCTTTTTGCACTTAAAGCCTCAGTCTCTGAGGGGACAGACATCTTTCCAGTCTTGATAGTTCCCAGGGATGACTGCTTTTGTTTTATGCCTTTAGAGCTAGCTGCTTTTGTTCGTCCCTGCATCCTCTGGCAGCCCTGGGATAAGTTGGCCCCGAGGGGCTGTGAAAGGCTCCTGAGAATTCTGCTTGTCACCACATGCAATAGGTAGAATACCTCGGCAGCAGCTACCTTTCATCTGCTTTTGTCAGCCTCATCCTGCACGCTGGCCTCTGCTGTTGTGGCTGGACAGGACAGTGGTACCTGTGCTACCTGCAGGAAGAGGTGTGCGGGACACGAAAATACTCAGTCCCAGGAAGGCTGGAGGGGAAGAAGCCTCCTGCTCTTGGAGGCAACATGTCACGGGCAGCCCAGGGTCTGAGAGGTGAGCGAAGGGGTCAAGGCTCTTGAGGGCCACTTGTACCAAGGAGCATCACTGTGGGTGGGTGGCGGGAGGGTGCTCTGTCTCCTCTCCACAGTTACATTCCCTCCATCTCTTGGAGTTATTTTGAAAAAGAGTTGGGGGAATTGAAATGCTGACTCTTTAAACTAAATAAGTATGCAGGGTTACCAACACAACTGTGTAAGCTATGAGCATCCTCTGAGTTTATTAGATTGGACTGGACTGGACTGAAGCACTATAGACTTTGCTGCCCTGGATTCCCTGGGCTTGGGAATAGGATTAGTTCAATGATAAAAACACATAAACTATAGCTTTCTTTGCACATCTAAATTGATTTTACATAGCTATGGGAATCTGTTAGTGTAGATCACAGCCAGAGTCTCTAATGTAGGCTGGGTAGGAATTGGAGGGGCATTCCTCATGGTGAAATGACTGATACACTCTGACAGTGGAAAACAGCACTGTGCAAGGGAGGGTGGGCATTACAGCTGGGCCTCAGTGTCCCCCAGAGCCTCAGGCAGTCTTAGATGGGCTTTGTCAGAGGTGGCTGAATCTAGAGCACACGATGCTGGGGTCAAGGGTATGATTAGCAGGGCAGGCCACTGATGAGTTTGGCACAGTTCTGGCTGGGGCTAAGGTGTGAGTGCTACACCTGCCCTAGGGCAGGCATCTCACCCTCAATGTAAGGGACAGAAAGAGGCCTGTCCCCTCCCTGTTGCTCTCTGCCACTGTGAACTGCTGCCCTCTGCCATGTACCACCTTGCCTCGGAGCCGAGTGATTATGGACTGAACCCTCCATGGATTGTGAGCTAAATAAATCTTTTTCCTTTTTTACTTTAATGTCAGGTACTTTGTCTTAGTGATGAGAAAAGTAACTAAGATGGTGGAGAAGATGCCTCTTGCAGGCCACGCCCGAGAGAGACCAATGCTTGGGTGTGGCCATGTTTGGTAGGCTGTGGGGACTTGTGTTGGACTAGGCTGGAGTGACAGGCAGGAAAAATCTGCCTGAGCCCTTCTTGGGCAGAAGTTCTGTGCTTAAGCAAGAGAAGTGTCAGATTTGCCAAATGGCCTGGATGGCAAAAGGGACAGGTGCCAAGTCTGGGCCTTCGACAGCAGGCTCAGCCCTGCGTCCACCACCAGAAGCTGTGCTTTTTAACTCTTTGAGTCACTTGGAAGGAGTTCAATTACTTTTGATGACAGCTATCTCCCCTGACACATATACCATTGATATTTTCCCTATAATGAAGGGTGGAATTACCCAGAGAGACAAACCTCAATTGGTACCTCTTCTGAAGCCAAAGGTACATTCCTTGAGATTTTCTGGCAGCCCACTTTTATTGCCCCGAGTAAATGCCAAGTTCTTTGCTGTGGCTCTCTGTACCTCTGAGTCCCTTCCTAATTCTTCTAGGAACCAGGTGGCAAGCAGTGGTTTCTCCAAGGCTCCTTTCCTTAGGGCAGTGAAGGTGTTGGATACAAATCTCATTGATTCCTGAAGCTTAGTGTCAATTTGAAGAATGTGTGGAAAGAGTGCTGAAAATACCAATATTTGGGGCCCTCAATGGCAGTGATGAATTTTAATGAGGACTGACAATTTTCAAAGTGGATCAAGGACCACACAGGAAGTTTGGGTCTGAGACACAGTGAGATCTGCCTGAATCAGCCTGGAGCTGAGTTATCTCACCCACCATTTCTTGCCTTCCTGGCTCTGTCCCTACATTTGATTCTTCCCATGGGTTCAAACTATGAAGTTTTACTGGGATGAGCAGCCAAGGACAGCGAGAAGGGCTAGTGAAGCCATTGGCGAGAAGAAGCCACAGGAAGCCAGTGCCACTCGTCTCCTTCTTCTGGGGCCAGACTTACTGGAAAGACCCAGAAAGCTGGCCTCTCTCCTTCCATTCACTGAGATCTCAAGAAAGGTATGCCGTATCAACCCTGGTTGGTTGCTTCATGTCAATGCTTCCTATAAAACAGTCCAGGAGAACAAATAGTCTCATTTGATAATCATGTTTCCATTTGAAATTCTTCTTACTGGTTAGGTGTCTGTGTAATAGTTAGGGTTCTCTGGAGAGAGAAAGAGAGAGAAGGAAGAATCCAAGACAACCACTTGCATGGGATCCAGTCCCAGCTAAAGGTCTGCAGCTCACTGCAGAGTCAGCAATACTAGAAGAGTAAAAGAACTCAAGACCAACATGCAAAGGCAACAAAGAAGATTGCAGCTCCTTTGAAGGAAAGAGGAAATACTTCCTTCTGCTCCTTTTATTTCACCCAGGCTGTAAGGTGCCACCTCCATGGGGGGCGGGGGACTTCCTATGTTTGCTAACCTACATGTCAGTCATCCACAAACCCTCCCATAACTCACTAGTCCACTAGGCAGTGTTATTAAAGTTTAGTTGATGTGTCACAGTTAAGGTTTGCAGTCTCATCTTCAAAGAATTGGAAGTAAAACAAACAAACAAACAAAAAAATTGATGCCAATACTATCCTGAGTACCATTTTGTCACTGGAGATTTAAAGAGGGATCCATGGTCTCCTTAGCAACAATGCTTGACCTGGGAAAGTGAGGCACACTGGTCAAAATGAAACTACTGTGAGAATGCTAATGAATGGAAATTCTTCCGGATGGCAGTGCTAATCTTGTTGGGCTTTAAGCTGGTTTTGTTAACATTCTTCTCTGTGGAGTGGGATAAACTCTGATCACCACTTTCTCCTAATAATCTTTCATTTTTAAATGAGTTGTTAACTTCCCCTTTACGTGTAAAAAGTTTTGTATCCTTTAACCTTTCCTTATGTGTTCTTGAACATTAAGAGCTTTCCTCATATGACTCTGAACTACTCCCAACTACTCCATTTCTTTCGTGCTTAAACTGTAGAGCTGTACCAAGGTAATTGCTGGCTACTGCAGGTGCTGTAGAGAGAGGCTGCAGTGCTATGGACTCTAGGTTCAAAGCCCCGCTCTACTACTTTGGCCAGTGGTTTGATCCCTGGACCTCAGCTTTCTTATTTGTGAAATGGGAGCAGTAATTTGCCTTCTAGTGTCACCAGGAGTGAGTTAAAATGCATAAAGAACTTAGAAGCAGCCTGTGCAGAGCTGTTACCACAGAGGGCTAGCAATGGAAATTGAGGTACAGAATCTTAGCTTCGCAGAAATGCTAGATGTCTTTGTCCAGAGACCATATTGCATGCAGACCATGGGCTGCAGAACCAGAGCTTTCCCCGTCTGGAGTAAAGGCCTCTCAGACTGTGCTGTGTGCTCCCAGGGGCTTTCCCTGGCTCAGCAGGGATGTGATTTCATGGACTCCCTGAGGTGTCCCAGGATGCTGTGGCCAGTCCGCGAACTAGAATAATTGCACAGCCCCAGGAACCACGGGTGTCTGTATTTCTGCGGTGCTGGCACAGGGTTTGGTTGGCAGGTGGGTGGGTGGGAAGGAGGGGGCTGCAGGGCACCAAACACTACTGGGCTGGAGAAGCAGGCAGGAGGAGCACCAACCAAGCGTCCTGTGCAAAGACCCTAGCAAGTAGTAACACCAGCTTGCTTATAGGTCTCTCCTAAGTGCCAGAGGTCCCTGCAGCGGAGGGTACTTTGGGCATGGTGACCTTTAAAGCCGTTTCTTGTCTCATGGGAGACCTTGGCTGCAGGGGTCAGAGGACACAGGTGCTGGGGTGGAGTGAGATGTAGATTTTAACCTTTCTTTGCAATGCTGGTTAGAGACGGCTCCTCCTCCAGAGCCTCAGGGGCCTTATTTGTAAAATGGGGACAGGGGAGCTGCCCTGAGAGTCCTTTCAGGGTTTCAGGACTAGGGCGAGGCGCCCCCTGGGGGCCCTCGATAGCGCGAGCACTCAGGGGTAAGCGCCGGGCTCCGTGTGGCGGTGCCTCGTTGTCCTTGGCACGTGGCTCTCTGACCGCCGTACCTGGAGCACACGGGGACGCTGCCCCCGAGCCCAAGCCGGTGGTGCAGACCTGGGGGCGGCAGGCCCGGAGCAGGGCGCGCCAGGTGGCGTAAGCGGCCACATGGGATGCTGCAGAGCAGGTTTCCGGGCTCCTCCACTTAGCCCTTCCCTCGGGAAGCTGTTCCGGGTATGTTGCCCTTCTGTGAGTCTTTGCACTTCCTACTCTGCACTGGTTAAGGAGATAATTATAACACGGTTATGGGAAATGGGGGCGGATCCACCTCGCGAGGCAGTGTGGGAGAAGGAGACCGCTGGCGCTTGGGGGAGGCCTGTAAGCAAGCTGGTGTTATTTGCTAGGGACTTTTAATGTCTTTTAAATAATTTAATATGGTCTTATTTAATAAAGTTTTGAAAAATACCAAAGTATAAGGATTATAGAACTGGTATGTTCTCACCATACTAATAATTAATGTTCTTATTTTTCTTTTCTCAATCTTTGAGATTGCATATATTTTATGTGTGTACTATATATGATATGAAGACATATATCATACTGAAGTAAAATATTTATGAAGTATACATGTGAAGGTGTAAACACATGTACACACCCACACATAATCTTTCATCTGCTCTTCCTAATACTTTATAATAAACACTATAATCATACATTCTTATAAAACTTGTACTATTTCCTTTTGTGTTTCTCATTTTTGTGTCTAGACTGACATTTATGTGATTTTTTTTTTTTTTTTTTTGTCTTTTTGAGACAGGGTCTTGCTATGCAGTTCAGGCTGGCTTTAAGCTCACTTTGTAGCTCAGGCTGGTCTCGAACTCACAACAATCCTCCTGCCTCAGCCTCCCGAGTGCTGGGATTACAAGCATGCGCCACCATGCCCGGCTATGTGATTTCTAATATCCTGATGTCATAGTGAAACTGCCGCGAGGATTTGTTCATTCCTTTTATAACCGTGGTTATTCTGAGGAGAAACTTTTCCCCAAATACGTGAAGATCACACACACACACACACACACACACACACACACACACACACACACACACAGTGCCCTGTCTGACCTCCCTGTCCTCGAGGCAGTTTGGAGTCTGCATCCTGGCTGGTCCGCCAGCCTACATGGCTTCTGTGGTGATAGCCAGGCTGCCCACGTGCTGATTTTTTTAAAAAATCAGTTGAATTTGAAATAACTTTTGGCCATTAGTATTTTGGTGATTTCTTTACTGTTGATATCTTTGGACTATTAGTAGCATGTTTTGATTTATTTAAAAGCAAGATTTCACATACATGTGTGTGTGGTAGGTCTGTGTGCTTGTGTGCTGAGTGGGGTAAGGTGTTTCCTGCTGTCAAAGTTACAAGCCTTTCTCCTAGTTTTTCACATGAATTTGGACTTTGTTTCTGCTACTATTTGATACGACGTCTTCCAATTCAGTGGGCTCAACTCTCCTAGCACTTTCCTTGCTTTTTTTTTTTTTTTTTTTTTTTTTTTTTTTTTTTTTTTTTTTTTTTTTTGTCTTTTTGAGACAGGGTCTCACTATGCAGTTCAGGCTGGCCTTAAGCTCACTTTATAGCTCAGGCTGATCTCGAACTCACAACAATCCTCCTGCCTCAGCCTCCCGAGTGCTGGGATTACAGGCATGCGCCACCACACCCGGCTTTCCTTGCATTTTTAATACTTCAATACATTCAAGAATCCAGTGTGTTACAAACTGTGAGGCGTCGTGTATGTGCCACAGGTCCCTGTGATGAACACAACCACCGTACACTGCAAGCCTGCACTAACAGATAGAAAAATCTGTTTTTATGCTTTATTTTTACTTGTGAAATAAAACCCAGGAACCCATCAGGAGTATTTTTCTGTCTTGTGTGAGATGCTGTGCAAATTAGCAACCTGCTCTTTTCCCATAAGCCAGAAGGTTTTTGTGGCCATCTAGATTTGTGGTAGGAGAAGGACACCCTCAGCCTGGAGACTGCAGAGCAGCCCCTGTCCTGGCTGCTGCAAGCTGTGAGAAGGGACAGAGGGCAGGCACTGCCCAACGTGGGGCCTTGGTGGTGCTGGCCCCTGGCCTGAGCACCACCCTGGAAGAGCCTGGGTTTCCTTCTCAGGAGAGAGGTGCAGGGTGTGTGTGTGAGCTAAGGCGCGTAGTCAAGTCATACAGGCAACAATCTCCTGTTGATTGAATTCTAGCTTAATTTAATTTAATTTCCTTGGCAATCGCAGATGGTGTCATCAAGCAGCTAGAGGCTAGAAGAGGGATATCCCGTGAGGTGAATGGAAGCACTCTGAGTCTTGTGGTCAGAGGCCTGGGAAGGGGGCAGAGGCTCTCAGCACCCAGCGCAGCGTGGGCTGCCTGTGGGGCCGCAGGGCAGGCTTCAGCTTGTGTCCAGGAGGCTCAGGATAGGGTCCAGGAGCTCTGAGTCTCCTCACAGGGAGGGGTCAGAGGTGATGGGGAGGTGCCCTGAAGGGAGTGGAGCTGCGTTACGTCCTATGCCGGCTGCCCACAGGGAATATGGTCCCCTGTACTGCAAGTGTATATATAGCAATGAAGATAGAATTAAACAAAGTTGGGTAGCAGAGTATTGGAGAGAATCAGCATGGTTTGAATTAAGTTTGGTTAGCAAGACAGTTTTATATAAGAATAGATTTATTTATTTTATTAGTACTGGGGATTGAACCCTGGGGTTTCATTCTAAGCTGTATCCCCAGCCTTTATTTTTGCTTTTTAGTTTTTTGTTTTGAGACAGGGACTTCCGGGTTGCCTAGGCTGGGCTAGAACTTGTGGTGCTCCTGCCTCAGCCTCCTGGAGTGCAGGGTCATAGATCTGCCCTACCACACCCAGTTTTAGAGTGGAACTGGGTCTTGCTCCAAAGCAGGAGGAAACAAGCCTGCCTTTGGTTTTTATTGTAGTTTAACAGCTCTGATGAGAATGGGCCTCATGCGTGCTTGTTTCATCACATTTCTGCAAGTGATGAGCCTACTGGCAGGCACTGGCCGGCACTGGCCGGTTCCCAGACAGCCGCACACTCACCCACCACTTACCTGGCTTTTCGTGTCCCTGTGCCTGGGCTATCCACAAGGTAGCTGTTGCCACTGGGTCTCAGGAGCTCAGGCAGTTGTGTATAGCCACAGGCTTCTTTCTTTCAAAGGGACTGAACAGGGAGACAGGGCCACCACCTCTCACCAGAAGAGGCACCACAGGGCACATCGGAGGGAAGGGCTCCAGAGCCCTTCCAGAGAGTGGGTGACTGCTCTGTCCTCATGACTGGCCCACCGGCCGGGAGCGAGCAGCCTGTGTGGACAGGTGGCACTCGCTGCCCTGCGTCTTCCCAAGGCTTTGGGGTCATTCGGGTGAAAGCTGCTCTCTGTGATCCAAATTATTAAAGCAACTGACCATGTCCATCTGCTGCAGCCAGAGCACTCAAGGGCCCGGGTCCCTGTTGGTGTCCCCTCCGCTATCATCCCCACTGATGGTGCTCCCCTATGTTGGAACCAAGCTGCTGTGGTGTCACCAGCTGCTGTCACGGGTTAGCATTCCCAATGATCTGCTTACAAAGCAGTGCCTACAATGGGGAAGGCCCACTTGGGCCTTTCTACTGCTGGTGACTCTGGACACTTCCAACTCCAGACACTGGGGCAAAAGTCAGCGCTACACCCTGACACCATGTTCCCCACTGAGCTGCAGGGCCCAGACCAAACCTTTGAGCTCCCAGCCTAAAGAATCATGCAGGCATCCTTTGGGCCATAGCACATGAACATGATAGCTTTAAAGTCATGCAATATTTTGGCCTGAGCTCGGGGTGCTGTGCTCTATGAATGGAAGTTTCCAAACCTGCAGCCCACACCTGCCTTGGTCTTCCCTCTGTAAAGAAAAAAGCCCATGGCTGTACACAACTGCATGAGCTCCTGAGACCCAGGGGCCCAGCTACCTTGTGGATAGCCCAGGCATGGCGACACGAAAAGCCAGGTGAGTGGTGGGCGAGTGTGTGGTTGTCTGGGAACTGGGCAGTGCCCACCAGCACCTGCCCTCCGGCCTCCGCTGGGAGTGCTCTGTCCTCACACCTCACGGAAGTCCGGACTCCGCCCGGGGAAGTAAGTCCACTTCCCGCTTCGGCCACGCAGACCTAGCGATCTCTGAGCGCTGTCGCTTGCGGCAGCAAGGCTGCTGCCCATTGATTAGCAATGGACGCGTTGTTCACCGGAGCGCTGCCCTCCCGCGCTCTTCTAATCCCTTTTGCAAGCATTTCCCTGCAGAGCTCACTGCCGCTTCGTAATGAATGAGCTCACGCCTGTGAGTTCAAACTGGCAAACTGCCACCAGACATTTATTACTCTGGATTAATGGATCGAGACTCAAACTTTCAGTTAAAAGAGCAAGACAAGCCCTTAGGATTCAAGACTCTAAAAATTCCCTGCTCACTCAGTGTTGGCACTTCTCATCATCCTAGGAGCTCTTCCTTTATGCAGAGCCTCGGAGTGGGGCATAACTTGTTTTCCCTTCGTTTTGGAGCAGGGGAGTAGTGAACCCTGAAAATGCTCACGATGTAGTCCTTTCTCATTACCTTACTTTGTGACCTGTCTTCGCGGTCCGGGACGCTTACCCGCCTGATGCGGAGTTGGCGCATGCGCAGAGCACTTCTCAAGGCCTTTGTCCATCTGCCCTCTCCCTCTCCTCTACCTCCTTTCTTAATCCCCTTAGTACTTGAGAAAGATCTGTCTCCATACTCCCTATCACCTATCTTTTCCTGTGCTCCTTATTTGTGATTTGAGTTTCTCATTGAGAGAAACCATGTGATCATATAAGCTTGTGCATTCAATTTATGTCACTTCCCATTGTGGTCTTAAGGTGCATCCGCTTTCCTACAGGTGACTCAAGCTTTCTCTTTCTTTCTGGCAGCGTAGCACTCCATTATGTATAAACTTAACATTTTCTCTGTCCGTTCGTCTGTTGATGGACATATAGCTCTCTTCCAAGATTTAGTGGTTGTGAGTTGTGCTGCTACAAACATGGGTGTGCGTGGGTTACTGAAATATGGCAATATATCTATGGGGAAGATTCCTGCAAGGGCAATAGCTGGGCTGAGTCAAATGGCTAGTTTTAGTTTTCTGCGGAATCTCCATGCTGATTTGCGTCGCTGTCCCAGCTCACACTCCCACCAGCAACATAGAAAGGTCCCCTCACAGCACCCCTGCTGGTATTCATTGTCAAGTGATTTCTCAGTGATGCCTGTGCTTTTTAGGTAAAGGTGGACCCTCAGTGCTGTTTTGCTCTTTGTGAATGACTAGATCTGTCGGGCACCATTCCATGTGTTAATTGGCCACTTCTATGTCTCCTGTGAAACTTCCATTCATTTCACTTGCCCATTGTTTGATTGGGTCTTTTGCTTGGAGGGCCTAAATTCATTACATATTCTGAATCAGGGAAGGTGAACCTAGGGCGACGTGCTATTTGTAATTGCCTGTAATTGCAATTAATACAGGATGTTCTTGTAGAGTTCTTGGTACTATTTTCTGTGCTCAGATAGTCTTTGCCTATCCCTATGGCTGTATGAGTTTTATCTATGTTGTCTTTTAGCAGGTTCAGTGTTGCAGTTTTAGCATTTAGTTCTTTGATCCATTTTTATTTTGGTTTGGTGCAAAGATGGCTGTTTGGTATTTTGTTGGGATAATGTTCAATCTGTATAGAAAATTTGACAGCATGGCCATTTGGACTCTTGATTTTTTCCCATCAGACATGAGACATCTTTCCATTTTCTAATGATGTCTTCAATTTCCTTTTTCAGAGCACTGTAGCTTTCATTGTAGTCCTCTTTCACTTCCTTACTTGGATTAATTTCTAAGTAACTTTTCTTGGTGTTGTTCTAACAGTGGTATTGTTTTCCTAATTTCTTTCTTACCAGGCTCATTATTAGTGTACAGGAATGCTACTGACGTGTTCATTTTGTATCCTGCTGCATTACTGAATTTGGTTCCTCATTTGAGGGGTCATGTAGTAGGTGTTTCTGAACGTCTGTGTAGAGGATCATGTCACCCACAGGTAGATAATGATAATGTGACTGCTTTTCCTGTACATAGCCCTTTTATTTCAGTGTCTTCTCTAATTCCCTGGCTAATGTTTCAAGGACTGTGTTGAATAAGAGTAGTGAGGGCAGGCTTCCTTGTCTGGTTTCTGACCTCAGAAGAAAAGCTTTCAGTTTCTCCATTGGTGGTGCCAGCAGTAGATTTGCTGCTACATGGGTTCTGCACAGGTCTGGGCTCCTGGCGGAAGTGATTGCTATTCAGCAAGCACAGGGGCATAGAGGCAGAGGAGATGAATCTGGCTACTGCCTCCCAGACTGGAGGGGGCAGGAAGAGCCCTATGGGGCCAGTCAGCCTGGAGAAAGCAACCAGGGACTTTGTGAGACAGCTGGGGTAGCCACAGATGGATCTGGAGGGAGAAGCTTCCCTATGGTCCAGAGCTTGGGCTGCAGGGTGAGATGAAAGCAGATGTGAAGCTCACCACAGAGGTGGCTATATGTGGGGGAAGATCCGGCAGCACTGAGGATGCTTGGTAGTGTCAGGCTAGTTAGTTAGGCAGGTGATGGTGTGTAGAATGCCTGTGGCATCTTAGGTGACACAGAATCCAAGACCATTTTAACCAGTGTGATCCAACATCTGTGGGTCAGGATTACCTGATTGAATACTGAAGACATCAAGAAGGATGCACCTGGGCATGGTGATTCAGGGAAGGTCAGCGGAAGTGAGGGGAGGTCAGGGGAAATCAGAGGGAGCTCATGGCAAGTCAGGGGAAGTCAGGGAAAGTTAGGGAAAGTCAGGGAAGGTCAGGAAAGGTCAGGGCAAGTCAGGGAAGGTCAGAGAAGGTCAGGGGAAGTCAGAGAATGTTGGGGAAGCCAGGGGAAGGTCAGGGAATACCAGAGGAAGTCAAGGAATATCAAAGGAAGTCAGAGGAAGTCATGAAAGGTCAGGAGGAAGTCAGGGAATGTCAGGGGAAGTCAGAGAAGGTCTGGGGAAGACAGTGCAGGTCAGAAGAAGTCATAGAAGGTCAGGGTAAATCAGAGAAGGTCAAGGGAAGTCAAGAGGAGTCAAGGGCAGTTAGGGATAGCTCAGGAACCTCAGGGGCACTCAGCAGCTACTCAAAGCAGAGGGTGTGAGATGAGGGTGCCCAGATCCCCAGGGAGACCTGTGGCCCACTCACAGGATTTGCAGAACCTGGGCTTGAACCCTGACCTGAGAACACCTCCAAAAGGGAAACTGATGCTCATCAGGCACAATTTAGCAGGAAATTTGCCTTCACCCTGTGTTCCAGCTACTTCCTTATGGTGGACAGCTTTTGTGTCTGTTTCCATCACTGTCGCTGACAGCTGTTTCAGTGATAGGGTCCACCATGGCAGACCCCCTGGCATGGCCATCTCTCCTCTTAGCATGGGTTCCTGGGCACCAAATATTCATGGACTTTTTGATCATCTCAGTGACCCCAGATTCCATTGTTCTGGTTTTGGACATTTAAAGGCTGACATCTGTGTCACCCATTGCACTGAGGAAACAAAGTGGATTAAGTCTTGGGATCCAACGTCTGGGAGTTGGAGAGAGACAGGAGTGGCATGGCTGCCACTTGGCTAGGGGCCGGCGGGGGGAGGACAGCCTGGCAATCTCTCTTTTTCCCAGGTACCATCTCCCTGAGCTGGAGTGGCTGGTCCCTGAGCTGTTCCAGAAGCACATACTGGAAAAAATGTCTTTGTGTTTGCACATTCAGATCTTCATTGGCCACCTGTTGGTCTACTTTGAGCCACGTGTGACCGCCACCCTGGAAGAACCTCCGCTGGGTCTGTGGCTGCCGTGTGCACCATGGACCCAGTCTCAGAGTGGCTCCTGGGAGGAGGCCAGTGGTGGCGCTCACACTGCCTGTCTTCCCAGCTGTCAGGGTGTCCTGGTGCTCTCTGCTGGCCGCTGTCCTTCTCCCTCCCGCCCTGGCCTTTGGAGGCTGCCTTTCCTCCTCTTCTGTCGGTAGCCCTGCCGTATGACTTTCCTACCTAGGACTGAGGGACAGTGCCTCCATACTTTTCTGCATTATTTCATGATTCTTATATAACGCTAACATAGAAAGCCCCTTCAGGAATGGCTTGTCACCAGAACGTTTATCTCTCCCAATCATATGAGCTGTTTTCTTTTATTAGACAAAGAGGCTATTCTTTGCCTTTTAATCTTCCTCCTGAAAACTCTGATCTAAGTTTAAAACATCTAAAAACCATAGTAGCCAAAGTTTTTAGTGAGAATATTTTCTCCCTTCTATTCAAAACATTCAAAATTTTATTATTTTATACTTTTTGTGTGGAAAGGCCCCCTCTTGCTTTATGATTGTGTCCTTCAGCCAACAAATGTTTATTCTCTTGTCACTGTGTCCAGACCGCATTGGAGGTGCAGGGGACCACACTTGGTTTCTGCCCAACAAGAATCATCAGGGAGCCGGGCGTGGTGGCGCATGCCTGTAATGCCAGCACTCGGGAGGCTGAGGCAGGAGGATTGTTGTGAGTTCGAGACCAGCCTGAGCTACAAAGTGAGCTCGAGGCCAGCCTCAACTGCATAGTGAGACCCTGTCTCAAAAAGACAAAAAAAAAAAAGAATCATCAGGGTCCTTAAGTTTTGGGGGGTTCTGGTTGCGTCGGCAACTCTGTGGCAAACCTGATGTCAGGAAATCACTAGGCCCGTGATGTCTCACTGGTGTGGACAGACGAGCCCAGTGTGGTGGCTGTGCTTCCTGTGCCAGTTTGCTGAGTGTGGAAGATGCCATGGGTCAGACCCACTCTGGGAGTGCAGCAGGAGGTAGCAGCACTGTGGGCATGGGATCCCCATGTGGGCACCAGATTCCGGTATGGGCCCTTCCTCTACCGCTTTTGCCTGCCCCACAGCCAGCCACCACCAATGAGCAGCTTTGCTCTGCCATGCCTTTCTCCTGCTGTCTTGGCCTGGAACCGGTGGACCGACCCCTGTGCCCCGGGACAGGCAGAGCACAGGGTCCCCTGTGGGAGTGACCATCTGTATGGCTGTCCTGCTGAGTCTGGGGAAGGCGGGGTGGAAGATGTGGCCAGACATCTACTGGACCCCGACTGCTCAGGATCTTGTGAGCCATCTTCTGGGCAAGTTTTACTCTGAGAGAAAACTTTTTTTAATGCCTTTGGTGTAGGGTCTTACTGTGCAGCTTGGACTGGTAGTGATCCTCCTGGCCCAGCCTCCCCAACACTGGGATTGTAGGTGCGCACCACCGCTCCCTATCTCTGTGGCTGGCTCAGCACTCCAGGGGTGGGAATGAGTTGGTGCAGCCTGTGGTGCCAGGAATCGAATCTGGTCCCTGCGCTTGCCTAAGCAGGTGCTTAGTCCACGGAACTGCCTCACCAGCCCTGTCACGACAGTTTTGAGGCCACACTGGGGACTCGGGTTAGGCAAAGACAACTTGGCCCTGACTGTGTGATAGGCTCTGTCTCAAGTGCCTTTGTTCCTTAATGCATTGAATACTCATGACATGAGTCCCCATATGTCAGTATTAATGGCCCAGTTCTGAGATGAGGAAATTAGTGGGTCAGGTGTCACAAGTCTGTGGTCCACTGTGAGGTAGGAGAGCTGAGCTGGCTGTGCTGAGTCCGCCTGCACCCATTGTGTCTCTCAAGAAGGTTCCCGTGCTTCGGCCATGGCACCAACACACTGCTGCCATCATGTTATTTAAAATTCCAAGTATGTCTCACCTCTTTTTCACCTTGGAAGAAGCTGAGGCTAGGGGCCTCCTCAGAGGTCACACTGTGGGTAAAAGGGCAGAAGGGAAAGGAGCCGGGCTGGCCATGGTTCCCAAGACGAGCCTGTCCATGAGGCTTCCGCATAAGATCTGATTCAGACAGAGCCGTGCTCGCAGCTGACCATGTCGGTGGCCAGGAGGGAAGGACAGAGGGTTTAAAATCAGACCGACCCTGGCAGGAGCCCCTGAACTGTGCACCCACCAGCCCTGGCCTGTTGGGATGGCCTAGAGGCCCACACTCAACGTGTGGGTGCCGATCTGATGGATCTTAGCGCCACAGAGCACATGTGTCCCTCCACCTGAGCCCCTCCCTCACCCTTACCCTCACATTCCTGTAGTGCTGCTGCGCTGTCCAGGTTCCACGCAGCACCAGGCACCCCAAGTAAAACCGGTATCTTCTGCAACACCCTTCTCTGAACTTGGTATGGTAATTCCAGCCCTTCCTCATGTTCACCCCCATTTGCCTCCAGCCTCATAGGCCAAGAGTAAAAATGAACATCACATTTTCTGATCAAGGAAGAGAGAAAAAGCTAATCTCTCCTGCCTTCCTGAAGGCCTGCTATACATTTGAAATCAGCAAATCATTCACCAGGAGTCTGAAGTGAAATTGCAGCAGTTACTGGCTCAGTGAGTTAAATGTCAATTGATTGTTTTTTAAATCAGCCCTTAATTGATCAAAAATGTTAAGTTTCAATATCAGAAGGTAACATGATCAGGCTGGCACTACGCAGTGTTAATCTGGGCTGTGCGGGAGACGAGGGAATTGGAAATGCCACAGAGAAAGTCTGCTTCCTGAAGTCACCAAGTCACTGCTGCCTGGAGACGGCATGAATGGCCCTGGGGGTTGTCAGGGAAGACATCGCCCTCTCAGAGTATGGTGCCCAATCTAAAATCTGCACATAACCTGCGGAATAAAGATTAGTGGGGGGAAAGCCTGCGTGCTCTGATGGCTCCCTGAGCCTAGGTCGTGTCACACTGGTCTTCTGGCCTGTTTATGTGGAAGTGCTTTTCTCCTGCTTGTTTGTCTCATACCACAGCCAGCCAATGCCTGTGTGCTGCTTGTTGAATGCCAGGGACCCAACTGCAGTCTGCACCCACTTCAGCTGTCTCAGTCCCTGGCTTCATGCTGGTTTGCTTCTGCTGTGTGATTGTCTTCCTGGGACTCTGTGGAGCAGAGAATCTGAACCCAAGGAGTGCTCTGCCTGTGAAGCTTTTCTACTTTTGCCCTGGTGCCTCATGTCTCCCTCCCCTGGACCCAGTGGAGAAACCACAGAAGGCCCCGCCCATGGGCTTTTAGCTTTACTATTAATGCTCCGACCATGTCTCTTTGGTTCAGTGTGCATTTGAATAATGGCTATGGCCATTTCTTTCCAATATCTACCTTTTACGTAATCAATAAATGAGTACCCCCTAATTAATAGGCAGACTTGAGGAAATGCATGCCATTTTCTGCATTTCCATAGAGACTAGAAGACCAGAGGGGCTTGGCTGCCATTCCCTGCGTCACCTTAGCCACGCATGCCTGAGTGCGTTCTGTGACCCCTGTTTAGCATCTGTGTCTTGCACACCTATTGACAGAGGGGCAGAAGTCGGACTTCCTTAGAATTAGTGATAAGAGCAGGACTTACACGAGTGCTCTGAGGCGCCTTGCCTGCCTCCACCTGTGAGAGGGTGGCGCTCCGCGATGAGGCAGGGTTTACATCAGGTGCGCCTGGCTGGGGTCCCATGGCCTGTTCCCTGGTCTCCATACCAAACCTGTTCTGGTCGTTATCCTGCTCTCCCTGGGCTCAGCTGAGAGCCGGCCTGGGCTTCTAGCCAATGGCCTTCTCTTGCTGCCTGTCCCTGAAAAGCTGCTCCCTCCCTCTGTGACTCTCAGAACTGGATCTGTACCTGGGACCTGCCCAAAGTGTCACCTTCTAGAGGCTTCAGGGACTTCTCCTCTCTGGGTCTTTTGGGTGCCTTACCCTCCTCTGACCTTTCGCAGCAATGGTGGTAAATGGGGGGCGGGGAGACGAGGAGGTGAGGAAAGAGCCAAAAAAGACAAAGAAGAGACAGGGAGACCGGGAGCCTGTGTGGCTCTGCACTTCACTGTGTCACCCAGCTGTCACCCTGACAACCACCTTGGGGCTGCAGGTCTCACTGTATTCTCCGATGCTAAGAGCTGAGGGCTCCATGTTCTCGTGTGTTCTTCTTCTCTAACCACAGGCAGGGCCGTCTCTACCTCATAGTCCCCAGTGTTCCTGCATCTGTCCACTAGGTTCTCAGTGAACATAACTGAGTGGAACAAAGATAATTAAGCAATTAACTAACAAGGCTATCCCTCCTCTCCTCAGGCGCAGGCCACCTTTCTGGGTTCTTTCTCCTGCCTTTCTTAGGGGCTGTCCTGGTGTGGCAGAGCAGGTGCCCTGCATTCCTAGGCTTGGTGTCTCTGTCTGTGAGTGACATCCTGTGCTGCTCTTCTTCCTTACACCCTAGGCATGAGGGACACCATGTGGGAGGCTATTGTCCTTGTCCCCTCTCTTCCTAAATGGAGATCACCCTGCTGAGGACCCCAAGGCTGGAAGGAAGGAAGGGCCAGCGGCCTGGACAGATGCCACAAAGCTGCAGCTGGACAGCGTGAGACAGGGGTGATAGGCTGGAGGTGAAGAGCCGAGGTGTGCGTCCTCACGGCCCTGCTGCCATCCTGGGCCCTGATGCTTGTGAAGGGGCCTGGCTGAGCCAGGTATGGGCCTACCCCACCCAGGCCGGGGTGTGCAGGAGCTCTGGGGCCCGGGGCCTGCCAGGGCATGTCTCCCTGGCCTACACTGTGTTAGGGAAGGAGGTTCCAAGTGTCTACCTAGGGATTGACAGGTTTTCAGACAAAACAATAGCTTCAAGGAAACAAAGCCCCACACTTCCTGGTTCTCCATTCTGCCCTTGTCTCCCACATGAGATCTTTTTTTTTTTTTTTCCAAACTGTTTATGATGCTGGAAAATTCTCTGTGGCTTCCTGGGATGGCTCCAATATCTAAAGATGCCCCTCACCTCTGGATTTATTGCGGGCTGCTCTGAGTGGGGTCAGAGGCCACCAGAGCCCCGTATTCTGAGCCTCCTCCTTCCCTTATGTGCTCCATAACTCTCCTCTGCCATTTATTGACATTTGGGACATTTGATCTATGAGCGCCTTTCTCTCCCTCCCCCTGTATCCAGGCCTTGGTTCCTAGGGACAGCAGGAATATATTATTTCAGGAATGAAGACAGGGCCCACTTATTCAGGCCCATGAGTGAATTACTGGATAGGATTTTGCATAGGCTGACATTATCCTGCATGGAAGACTTTCCTTTTAACACAGCGTCCAATAGTTTTAAGACTCTAGACTCACTAATGCAAGCCTGGACTCAGAAACGGAGGGCCACACCAGGCCTCTGTACTTACTGGCCCTTCTGTGTGTCCCCTGCCTGTCCTGGGTGGCAGTACCACCCCTGTGCTATGAAGGGGTGGGGCCAGGAGGCCAGGAACTGCACCAGTGGAAGCAGGGTGAACAGGCTGGCTGTTCTCTGCTCCATGGCAGACTTTCCCCTTACAAAGGGATGCCCCAAAATTAGCATGCATATGGGGCACAGATGAGGAGATGCTCAGAAAGCAGGCTGGTCCGACATCTCTGCATCCCACGTGGTCTAGCCCTGTGAGGTCAGTGATTAACTGGACTAGAAGGGGCTGCTGTAGGTCTGCAGGCCTGTGCGGCCTTGACTTTTTTCTCCTGTTTCAAACCAGTCTTTGATTCTACAAAAGGACTTGGAATATTGACTTGAGAAATATGTCATCTCCTGGGCTTCAGGGACCTGTGCGGTGCTGGGAATGGAACAGCCTAGCTCAGTGGTGGCCATGGTTGGGTCTGCGTCTCCGCCCAGTGCAGGATAAATGGGACCTGGAGGCCACCAGCGAGCGCTCTCTGGAGAGCCGTCTGCCTTCACCTAAAGGCCTTGCCTTTGTGCACTGTTACATTTTTTTCTATTTTTATGGTAGAATAATAGAATAGCTTAAAATTCTGAAATGGAAAAATAAAAAGTTCTGCATATAGTTTAAGATGAATATATACTATATGTATATATAAAACATGTTCATATAGAATATAGAAAGAATGTGTGTGTGTGTCTGTGTGTGTGTATGTGTGCATACATGTGCACAAATACACATCATACTGGCCTGTGCAATCAGTTTGGAAACTGCCAGTTTATCAGATTTTCTAAGCCTTGCAACCTCTGTGATTTGGGAAGGGCATGTCCTTTAGATATGTTATCAGTCTGGGCCATCTATGTCTTACCTGAGTGAAATAAAAAATGTATCTTCAACTTCACAGCAATCAGCTCATGTGTAGAGGTTTTGGTTCTGGCTTTCTTTGGCTGTAGGGAGTTCAGTGCTCTCGCTCGCATTGTCTCTCTGTCTCTCTGTCCCTGCCTCTGTCTCTCTCTCTCCCTATTCCTCTCTCCCTGTCTTCTTCCTTTCCTTTCTTCTTTGCATCTACACTTTAGGGGAGCAGATCTGGCCTTGAAAGGACAGGATGAGAAGTGACAGTGGACATCTTGGGTTTTCTGACACACAGGAATAAATAAATAAATAAGTTTGCTTGCTGTCAGCTAACACTGTATTGGATCCTTTTTATTTTTATACTTCGTGAAATATTTTTCATGAACTAAGTAGCAAATCGTTGTGTGTCAGAACATTGGGGCTTGCAATACTACAGTCATAGTCACAATGACCTTTATTAATACATTAGGTCAGATTCAGCAAGAATAAAGTTAGGTAGCATTTATTATTTCAACATTATGCATATTTTTATTTTAACGAGGGACTCAAAACTAGTTGCTGGGAGCTGGGAGGGCTCCAGTCAGAAAGGCAGAGATTGGATCTGGTCCCTTTTGGAAAGTCTGGCTCACAGAGTCGAGCCAGCCGCTACAGCCCACCTGCCCCTGGTGGCATAATCACGCCAACGTGCTCCTTCTGGGAGTCGCCGAGGTCTTCCTCTGGCCAACAGGTGCAATTTGGAGCATTTTGGTCTTTATTTCTTGGGGCTGCATAATCTAATTATCTCTCATTAGTCCACACCTGATTACTTAATTTATCTTTGTAAACGTGACAACAAGAGGCTCACTTTAATTAAGCAGATCATCAATTAGCTCTTGCTTTATAGGCGCTTTAAATGTCCCTCTACTAATCGCAGCAGCATGATTGTGGTCAGAAGCACACGGAGGATGGGCAGAGCCACTTGATGTAGAGCCCCATTTATGTGGAAGCTACACAGGCAAAGTGGTTCTCCAGTGACCAAGGTGCAGGTGGGCCAGTCAGGCAGCAGCAGGGACCTGCAGCCCCGGGTCAGGACCTCCTCTCTCCGCATCCATGGAGCCAGTGACTTCACCTTCAGCTTTATTCATCTGTAAAGGGAATCATTTGTCCATCACCTACTTTATGGCAGGCTTCACACCCATTACTCCAACCACATAAGCCTCTCCTCATTGTGTGGTGGGCCTCTGAGATGGCTGTGCCAGCCTCTGTCCATTTCACAGATGGCCCAACTGAGGCTCAGAGAGAAGTCACCCATCTACATGTTGAATAATTAGAATTGTCACCTGGTTCCACTCCTTGGCAAATTACTTTGTTTCTTCGCTTATAACAAACACAACAGGCAGCTCCTTCTGTCTCCCTCCTATCCCTTCCTTCCTTTTCCCATGTGATTATCACTCATTTTTCAGTGCTGTGCCAGGCACTGCATGGACACAGGGATGCTAAGTCATCTGGCTTCTGGAGGAATGAGCAGGGTGATGGAGACAGACCTGGGAACTTCCTCCAGGAGGGATGACGGGGCTCAGAGCCGGAGAAAAGGGGCTACCAGCACACTGGCCTGTCTGGGCATGATATCAGCGCTCCTGAGCCAGCAGTGGCCAGGCCCTGTCACTACTGCATACCAGGCTCCTCTCGTTTCCTTGTGAGACCCCACTGTGACTGCCCAGTGCCCTCTGCCCACTCGCTTGGCCACTCTCATTGTCCTCTGTCAGGCAGCTTGGGCTGCAGGAGAGAGAGCTCCCTGTACTGGGAGACAAGCAGGGAAGGAGCGAGGTGCAGATGGAGGGCTCCTCCAGGGCAGCACCCAGCAGTGCAGCTCTTTTGTGCAAGTCCAGGGTGGTGTCCCCTTCAGGGTCCACATCTCCTGGGGACCCTGGCCAGCACTGGCACCTCTATCCCACACCTGGTGACCCTGGGCACTTTGCAGAGGACTCTCGTGATGGCTGTGGAGATTGTAAGGGAGGAGTTTCCCCGTGCTGCTGTGCACCAGGCTGACGGTGAAACACTGCACGGACAATATGATTTTCACAGTTGTGTTGTGAAGCTGCTATCCAGATTGTCACTGTAAGGGTGAATGACCGAGGAACACAGAGGTGGACTAATCTGCCTGGACTCATGGGACAGCAGGGTGCAGACTCAACCCAGCCTCATCTGTTGGAACTAGAGCGCCAGCCCTCTTCGGGGCTTTGAACACCCCAGGAACATCTGGACCTCAGAAATAAAGGAAAATTAATTTTTCTAATAGGTCACGATTGTTGACTCTTTCTCTAAGCAAACCAGAACAATGAAAGAATCTGGATAAAGCATGTGGCCCTCCAAGCCACACACTCAAGGATGGGTGGAGGACACCTTGGGAAGGAAGCAGCCACAGGGAGGGATGCTGCCACGGCTATGTTTCCACAATCTAGCCACAAGAGACCCAAGTCGTGGCAGTGGGAAAAGGGGGAGAAGCAAGTGGGCGAGGACAGTGACAGGGAGCTGACATGCAGTTCCAGTGGCTGCTGGTTCCACTGGGAAAGATGGAGGAGGCATGAAGGGGTCTGAGATCTTCATGTCAGGTATGTGTCACTAGTAAAAATGCAGAAGACATGTGTAGCTGAGCGGGGAACCTGGGAAGGTGCTGATCGTGTCACAGGTCTGGTAACAAAGAAGAAGGCACCCAACAAGGGTGGGAGACAACCTGGAGGGGCCTCGGTGCAGGAGGGGCAGGTTGCGAGGGCCGGTGCTCAGGCAGGGGACCTGTGTCCAATCCAAAGTCAGGCCCTCCAGAGGGGGGACAGGTGAAACAGTCACCTCCTACCACTCCAGCCTGAGGTGCGTGCACTGTGGGAGAGAGGATGGTGGCTCTTGCCCGACCCAGGACTAGGTCAGGAGGATGCGGAGCCAGGACTTTCGGCTGTATTATGGCCTGAGTGGCAAAGGAATCTGAATGACCACATGGGGCCTCTGGGAATGGGACAAATAGAAAGCAAAGTGCAAAACGTGGAAAGATTAAGTTTTATCAGTAAGTCTGAGGGGAACAAGCAACCACAGGGGAGCTGGCAAGGACTGGAATCTGACTTGGTTGATGTGACTTTGCCACCTGGGCACATGCACAAAGAAATGAAGCTAAACAGTCCTGAGTTGATTTAGAGTCTTTGAATCAAAGCACAAAGGCTGAGGTGGTGTAAAGCATGGATTGTTCTGAACAAAACCCTCCACACAACTCAGGCAGCTGGGCTGTGGAGACCATGAGATTTCTGCAGATTTCTACTCAAACATGGAAAGGAGGGTCTGAAACAGACACCTGGGCTGAGGCAGGGCTACGGCCAGCCTAAGGACCAGCTACAGGGCAGGGGTGCGGCTGGGCATGGGCAGGGGAAGCCAGGCACTGGGCGCTGATCGGGCCTCAGCACAGCCACAGGGGCCGCAGAGGCTGGGGTGAGGGTCCTCAGGTGCTCAAGTTGCTGGGGTCGGGGCTTCACTCACAGACCCTATAGCTACACCCTGGAGCTAGGGCCCTTTCCCCTCTCACAGTGGCCAGCTGGCTCTGGCCATCCTGGCGGCCTCCTCCAGGGACTTGAATGCTGGCACTTTAAAAGTTCCCACTGGCTTTGCCACTGGCTCCGGCCCACCTGGTTCCCTTTTTCTGCAGGCTAGGTAATTGGGTTTGGCTTTAAGGCTTTTTTATAAAACCGACTGGTTTCTCCCACTCTTGCTTAAGTGACCATATCCCATTTGATATTTTCTGACCTCCTCTTGGGTGGAGGAATAATAGAGTATTTTACACAAGAATGAATTGTGATGTCGTAGGTGAATGTGTGGGATCTCATAAATCAGCAGAAATCCCTGGGGACCACTAGGGCTGACCTGAGCCTCTGCCTGCTAATAACACAGAGACTTCCCCCCAAGCTCCACCTCGCTGGATGACATGACAAGTGGGGAGCCGCGTGGCAGGCAAGGCTGCTTACCTGGTCATTTAGCCAGCACAGCAGGGCTGGTGGCCCAGCCTCCCCACTCACAGAACTCAGAAGTAGAATTGTGTCCAAATACACTGTATTTTTTCTGTGGAAAGCCTCAGAGAGAGGCAGGAGGACGAGGGTGTTACTCAGGGGCACCCTTGCTAAAATACAGATGTGTGAAGCTGCTGAACTGCCAAATCTCTGTGGCAGTTGCTGAGCTTCTCTGAGGGACTTTGCTACTTAATTATCAGGCCATTTTGCTAAGTTGGAAATGGGACAATTTATCAAAATGGCACAGAACAGACTGCCTTCCTTGTTCTAGTAATTATGATGTGGGGCAAAGAATACTGGAAGAAGAGTGGGATTATTTAGAACTTCCTTACTTTCGTCTACCCAGGTTAACGTGAGTGTTGTAGGGCTTGAGAGTGAGGAGGCAAAGAAAGGAAACCAATACTGCTTTTCTGAGCTAATGGACTGTAGATAGGGATTTTTTAAAAGTTCTAATGATGTGTCAAAGCCAATACAATTGGGTAATAATCCGATGACACTATGTAGAATAAGGAAAATACATTTAATAGGAAAGAGTAAAAAGGAGCAGGACACCAGTGCATGCTCCCTAGTGAGCTGTGTGGAAAGAAAGTGACCATGTTGACAGGTGTCATGGGGTCAGGGCATGCACAAGAAGGAGCTGAGGGCCATGTGAGCCTGTGAGTCCTTTGAAGGGTCATTTGTGTCGGGTTCCTTTGGGCCAAGGGGATTCAGTGCATGGGTTAATTTGTTTTGCTACAAGTAAGAATAACCATGGTCTTCTAGTTAATCCTGGACCTACTTCACACTAGGGGTAGTGTGACCATTAATCATGATGTCACCTCGGCTCAAGAGGTGCCCAGGTTTGTCTGACTGTCATGGGGCATGGCCCTGGGGGCTGTGCCGGCCCTGGAGCCTTCCTCTCTGGCTGGTTCTGTGTCCTGCTCTGCTGCAGCTTTTTCTGCCCTTCTCTGCGCCGCGATACTCCTGCACCGGAGCCAGTCCGCCATTGACTGCGAGCCCGGCACCCTTGAGCCCAAGGAGCGCTCCTCGCAGAGCCGTGTGCAGCGGTCTGTCCTCGCCACAGAAGGCTGGTTGGTGGAAGCAGCGCCTCTATAGACCAGCGGGGTCACGGGTGGATCGGGAATGCTCTGTGTCTCCCTAAGGACGAGCCTCATCTAATGTGGTTATGGAGGAAACAGCGTTCAGACACTCCTCACGCTCGCTGGATTTTGCTGGGGAGGTAGAGCAGGGGCTACTCGACAGGCAGGAACGCCAAGGGAGGGTTGCGCTAGAAGAGGCCTGGAGAGTGAAAGCCCTGGGCGGGCAGAATTCTGGGCATGAAAAGAGCAGAGAGAAGGTTTTAAACAGCTAACAGGGGCAGATCATGAGCAGTCTCGAATGTCTCACGAAATGACTTTCAGCCCCTACTCCCTTCCCCTCTTTGAGAAAGACCTGGGCCCTGTCACCAACAAGGGTCACGCTGAACCCCTCCAGCGTGAGCTCTCCGGACTGGCCATTGGCAGAGCGCTTTTGGGAATGATGCTGCAAACGGTGCTGACAGCTTCTAGTCACTTTCACGGCACATGTGCAAGGCAAAGCAACTCGAGCGCTGCGCGGTGTGGGGTCCGGTGGTCAGGAGGGGTCCTGCGTCCTGTGTGTCCGGATCTTTCGGGCAGCTCACTTGTCCCGATGCCAATGTGCTTTCTCATGGGGTGGGCAAGGTGTCGCGCACCAGCAGGGCTGGTGAGCCCTTTCCTCTGCCTTGTTCTCGAACCGTCCGCTGGGTGCGCTGCATCCTCTCCAGCAGGCCATCCGGAGTTCTCTGAGGTCGAGTCCGAGTCCTGCCACCTTCCTGAGCCTTCTCTCTTTTCAGCATGTACCCCGGTAGTTGGCAACTAAACGCTACCTCAGCTCACTGCCTGTACCTCATGGAAAGGAGGTTTTCAGCTTCTTCTGCGTGTTTGGCTCGATTTTTTTAAAAATTCAGGCAAAATTGAAAGTATTCTCAGTTTAAAATATTCTGAGTTGAAAATCTTACTTGCACGTAGAATTTTTGTGCGTGTAACTCGGGCATTCGGGAGGGCTTGCAACTGTACTTAAACTTGGTACATTCAATTAAGCACAAAGGGGCCATCAGCCACAAGCACGTGCCATGAGGTTGGTAAATTTATTTTCTGGTCACACCTCCAGTGCTGAAATAGCTTAGATAGTGCATAGAGTTTACGGTGGGCTATCAGGATTGGTCTGCAGAAGGCTCTTTTAGTTTTTATTTTAGTTTTTGTTTTATTTCTCCTTTACCAATTATACTGAATCCCAATTCCACAGCACTACACAGACAACACTTCTGAGCTAACACTAATGCTGTCAGCATTAGCCATGTAACTCAGCTTCCATACATTTATTTACATTCAACTCTAACTCTCTCTCTCCTTCTCTCTCTCCTCTCTTCTCTCTTTTTCTCCTCTCTCTCCTCTCTTTCTCTCCTTCTCTCTCTCTCCTCTCTCTCCCTCTCTCCTCTCTCTCTTCTCTTTTTCTCTCCTTCTCTCTCTTCTTTTTCTCTCTTTCTCTCCTCTCTCTCTCTTCTCTCTCTCTCTCCCCTTCTCTCTCTCTCTCCCCTTCTCTCTCTCACATTGCAGGGCTGCGCACTCACTCTGATTCCCATGGCTTTCCATGCATTCCCTGGAGAGCCGGAGTGCTGTGGGCTGCGGCCAAGGCTCACTTTCCCTACGGCAAGTGTGCCTTCAGTGTCTGTGCCCTCCCTGCTCCGGCCTCACCTGGCCATGGGGAGTGTGGAGCCCTGACATGAGCTCCCTCGAGCATGGACCACCCAAGAGAGAGATGCTGCAAGCCATGGATCTGACTTTAAGCTGTTCCACATCCATCAGGGGAAAGTAAAAGGAATCAGGGGAGGCGACTTTCATAGCAAACTTTACCTCAGATCCCTGAAATATTATTCGAAGAAGTAACCAACATGAACACATGGCTGATGAGGGGTTGGTGCACAGATCTGGTGCAGGGCCTTCCACGAGGGGCTTCCACTCACAGAGGGCCAACTCACCCGGTCACACGCGGATGCCCGTCATCTGCTGTGACCTGGGTGCTGGTGTGGACAGTGTGGCTCAGGAGAGGTGGCTCCTTGTCCTCAAATGCAGCAGAGAGCGTGCTGCTGCCCAGCTGCTTGCAGACACTGGGCGAGTGGAGGCCACTGCCTGCTGTGTCCCCTGCTCCAGCAGAGGGATTCCATCTCCTGTCTTCTTCTCTGGGTCTGTCTGATGAGTGTGAGGCTCTGTTTTGGTCTTGACTTGTATTTCTTTAATTAGTAGTGAGCCAGAGCATGTTTTCATATAAAAACCTATTCCTTATTCATTTTCTCTACGGTGTTCTCTGTTGTCCTGGGGCTACCTGTTTTCTGTGTTGTCTGCTCCAGAAGTAAATCTGCACTCATCCTAGGCTGCATAACGCACTGGCCTTGCGTGTGAACGAAAATCTTTATCATCCCTGCAGCCTGCCGGTCTGACAACCCTGCTGGGGCTGTGCTTTTGATTTGCTGGATATTCTCCTTTATTTTTTGTTGCTAACTTAACCTGTTTTCGCTGCATGTGAAGTTTATTTTTGTGTGGCTCCTGCAGTAGTAGGCCTCCTCCCTATTTTTCTAAGAGGCAGCTATTCCCTATTTTGTAAGTAGCTCTCTGTTCCTTGCTAATTTGTATGCTTTCCTAATTTAAAAAAAATTGTTTATTTATTTGGTACAGGATATCACTATGCAGCTCAGACTCATAGTGATCCTCCTGTCTCAGCCTCCCTAGGGCTGGGATTACAGGCCTACACCACCACGCCCGGTTTCAGTGTCCAGCTTGATGCAGGGCCAACATGGTATGCAGTACCAGGGATTGAATTTAGGCCTTTGCTCTTTCCAGGCAGATGCATAGACCACTAAGCTATCTCCCAAGCTTTATTTTATATTTTTGAGACAGAAAAGGGTGTTCAGAGTCTCACTACTAGATTGGACTCGTAGTGATTCCGATCCCAGCCTCCTAAGTGCTGGGATTACACACATATATATAACCAAACCCTGTCTCAATGGCTGTCTCAGTGCACCCTGGGAGTGGAGCAGGCACAGCAGGCCTGGGGATCAAACCCCTGTACCCTGTGCTTGCTTGCAGGCACTTTAATCTGCTGAGCTATTTGGCCAGCCCAAACCCAGGTCCTTGAACTTGTCAGGCAGGCGCTTGGACCACTGAGCTGTCTCCCTAGCTTTATTTTATATTTTTGAGACAAGGTCTTGCTATTGTTAATTCTGGCTGGCCTGGAGCTCTCAGTGATTCTCCTGCCTCAGTCTCCCAAGTGCTGAAATTACTGGCAAGCACTACCATACTTGACCATGTACTATATAATTAGTTATTGTTGATGTACAGAGCTTTTTGACTTTTATACATTAAACTTATATTTAGCAATCTGGATGAACTTTGATTAGGTCTGATGGTTTGGTTTTTAAAAAATTATAAATATCTATAAATTAAAAAATGTCTAATTGCTCACAAAGGTTGAAAGCATCACTTATTTCTTGCTGAACTGGCCAGGAACTAACAATGTTAGGATGACTCCTAATAGCAGGCATTTGTGTCTTCTGCCCAGACTTAAGAAGGTAGTTAATATTTCTCCATTTCTACGGCTCACTATTGTCATTGCCATAGGTTTCAAATGCTTTTAACAGATGAGGATGGTATCCTATGTCTTTGGCTTAGATGTTATTTTATTTTAAAAATCCCTATTAGTGCAGTTTTGTAGTGCGCAAGGACCATGTCCCTCGCGGGAGCGACAATCCATCCACGGTTCCCTGAGCCTGCCTAAGCTTGCCTAAGCAGGCGCTTTAGACCGCCGAGCTATCTTGCCAGCCCCAGTTTTCTGAGGAATTTCCATACTGATTTTCAGTGGCTGTGCTAGTTTACATTCCTACCAACAATGTGGAAGGAAGGAAGGGCCCCTGCCCCCTTGCCAGCATTTGTGAGCACAGTGCTGGATTTCTTAATGACAGGAATCTCGGTATTGTTCTAATTTGCACTTCTCTAATGGCCAGGGATAATGAACTTTTTAAATGTATTTATTGGCCATTTGTACGTCTTCTGAGAAGTGTCTATTCTATTTAATTACGAAAAAAAAAAGTATTTTGTGTAGGATACCCCTAGACAACACCTACTAGTAGTCATCCTCCTGTTTTCAGCCTCCCCAGTGCTGGGATTACAGGCATGCACTACCACACCCAGACTCAGTCACTAGCTCAGCATGCCTGAGGGCAGGGCTTGCACGGCATGCTGTACTGGGGAATCAAACCCCGGTCCCTGTGCTTGTCTAAGCAGGCACTTAGTCCATTGAGCTATCTCACTGGCCCTCAATTACCCATTTTTTCATTGGATCTTTTTATTTTGGAAGTCTAGCATCCTGAGTTCTCTGTCTATTGTACCTATTAATGCTCCATCAGAGGATTACCTGGAAATGGTTTTCTTATTTGCTAGGTTGTCTCTTTACTGTAGTGATGTTTTCTTCTGCTGTGCAGAAGCTGTTAAATTTGATATAATCCCTTTGGTCCACTCTATGTTACTTCTCTGTTCTGGCCTGTCCCTATGCCTTCAGGAATTTTTACCTACTCTCTTTCCCATCTTGTAAGACAGTGGATGAAAAAAATGAGAAGCCAGACACTAAAGAGAAGAAACCCAAAGCCAGGAAGGCTGCTGCCAGTGGTACTGGTAAAAAGGGTAAGGTGAAGAAGGCAAAAAAGTCTAGGAAAGGGCCCCACTGCAGCCGGAGTCCTGTCCTGGTGAGAGGACTTGTTAGATACTCCCAATCTGCTATGTATTCCAGCAAGGCTTTGTACAAGAGAAAGTACACAGCCGATAAATCGAAGGTTGAGAAGAAAAAGTTCTTGCTACGATCACAAAACCAGTTGGTGGGGACAAGAATGGAAGTACACGAGTGGTTAAGCCTCAAAAAATGCCTAGGTACTACCCTACTGAAGGTGTGTCCTGAAAGCTCTTGAGCCACAGCAAGAAACCCTTCAGTCAGCATGCGCGGAAACTTCCTGGCACCATCCATCATCCTCACTGAGCAGCACAAAGGCAAGAGAGCGCTCTTCCTGAGGCAGTTGGCCAGTGGCTTGCTACTTGTGACTGGGCCTCTTAGCCTTAGTTGTGTTCCTCTACAAAGAGCACATCAGAAATTTGTCATTGCCACCTCTACAAAAATTGATATTAGCAAAGTGAAAATCCCCAAACACCTTACTGATACTTATTTCAAGAAGAAGTTACAGAAACCCAGACACCAGGAGGTTGAGATCTTTTACACCAAGAAAGAGAGGCACCAGACTTCAGAGCAGTACAAGGTGGATCACAAAGCAGTGGACTCACAGATTTTAGCAAAAAGTCAAAGCTGTTCTTTAGCTCTGGGGCTACCTGAAATCCATTTTTACTCTGACAAATGGAATTTATCTTCATAAATTAGTGTTCTAAATTTCTTAGTAGGAACCTGATTAAATAACTGATACATTAGAAAAAAATATGTACTTTTTCTTCTAGCAGATTCAGTGTTTCTGTTTTAATATTTAGATCTTTAATTAATTTTTTAAATTTTATTTCAGAGCATGGTGAGAACTATGGATCAAGATTCAATGTTCTGTATGTGAATAACCAGCTTTCCCAGTACCATGTGTTGAAGAGGCTATCTTTCCTTCAGCATCTGTTCTTGGCCCTTTTGCCAAACGTCAGATAGCTGACTGTGCCAGGAGATTGTTTCTGTCTGTTCTATTGTATTTATCATGTGGCCTTTATTTTTGTGCCAGTGCCTTGCTGTTTTTGCCACCATAGCTTCAGAGTATAACTTGAAATTTGGGGTTGCAGTGCCTCTCGTTTTGTTCTTGTTGTCCAGGATTGATTTTGCTCTTTTGGGTCTCTTTCTATATTATAAGAATTTTAGCATTATTTTTTTTCTAGTTCTGTGAGGAGTGCTCTCAGTATTTGATCAGGATGGCACTAAATCTGTACCTTACTCTTAGCTATATGGCCATGTTGACAAGCTGGCTCTGCCTCTCCAGGGAGGTCCTAGATCTCCACTGTCTGATGTCCTCTTCCAGCTCCTTTTTCAAAGTGCTATAGTTTTCTCTGTAGAGTTTTTCACTTCCTTGGACAGTTTGATTCCTCTGTACTAAACTTTTTGAAGCATTGTGCATGGTCTTGTTTTCATTTGTTTGTTGTTGGGTCCATTATTGAAGTACAGGAACACTTTTGATTTTTGTGTTTTGATTTTGTACCCTGCTATCTTGCTGAATTGATTTATTAGTTTGAGGAATCTTTTGGCTCACTTATATAATCATGTGATCTACATGTAAGGATAGTTTGCCTTGTTCCTTTCCTGTTTGTGCACCTCTGTTTGTGTTTTCTGATTATTCTGGCTAATGTTTGGAGCGCCGTACTGATGTGTTGGTAATGGACGTCGGTATTTTGATTTTGATTTTTGGAGGAAACCTTTCAGTTTTCCCTATTTAATTAGATGTTGTAAGTAGGTTTTTCACAAATGGCTCTTATAAGATTGAAATTAAAATCCTTCTATACCTAATTTTTCAGTTTTTATCATGAATGGAGTTTGTCAAATGTTTTTTACACATTTCTTGTGATGATCATGTGATTTTTGTCCTTGTTTCTGTTATTTTTTTGATGTATTATACTCTTTATTTGCTTATGTTGAACCATCCTTGCATCTGAAAGCCCACTTAGAGATTTTGTTTCATGGGACTGGGGAGAGGCTCAGTGGAATAAGTGCTTCCTTGGCAAGCGCAGGGGCCTGAGTTCAATCCCCAGTTCCCCAAAAAAGAAAACAACACAGCAAAAAAAAAAAAAAAAAAAAAAAAAAAAAAAAAAAAAAAAAAAAAAGGAATTTGCTTTAAATGCTAAATAGTTATTAAAAAATAATTTTCTGCTTCTGTAAGATGGTCATTTGATTTTTCTCTTTGGGCTCATTAATTACTAATTTGATAGACTTTTATACATAAATCACAAGAAATACATTATATTTCATCATGACATGTTTCAAGTAATATACTGGTAGTTTTACCTAACAAATGTATTACTTAAGTTTTGATGTCTATTTCTATAAATAAAATGAGTATTTTTTCTTTTTTATGCATCTCTTTCTTGGTTATAGAATAAAGGCATTACTGCCCTCAAAATGAATTGGATAAATTATTTTTTATTATTTTCTGTAAAAAGTTGTGTAACAAAAAAAAGATTCAATTTGCTATGAAATGCTTTAATTATTCTCTGCCAGACCTTTATGATGGGGAGAGGTGGAGGTGGACAGGAGAGCAGGAGGCTGATCCCATGTTCTTCTGTGGCCACATGCTTTATCTTTCTCTTTTAATTCTGATGTTCTATAATTTTGTGCCATTACAGTTTAGCCATTCCATTTGGGCTTTCAAGTTTCCTAGCATGCATTTCCTAATAACGGTCTTCTGTTTTTTTCTTTATTGATAACTTTGCCTCTTGAGCTCTCCTAAAATTAATGTAGACAATATATTGTTTTATTTTTCTAATATACCCTATTTGTGGATTTATTAATCACCTTTACTCATTTGATACTGTTATTTAGCTGATAACAGCCTTATCTTTATCCATTTTTCCCTGAGCTTATTTTTTTTTCTAGATTTTGAGTTCAAAGATTTTAATTTACTTCACTTTTTCTAGTTTTGTGTATAAATGTAACCAGAAACCTTGGTTTCCTTCTTTGAGCTCCTTTAGTGGCCAAGCACTGCATGGAGTAGTTAATGCTTTCGGGCCCCACGACTTCTCATCTAATCGCCTCTTTATCCTATGGATTTTTTAAAATTTAATTTAATTTAATTTTTTTAAATTTATTTTTTATTTTATTGAAGTACAAATATCAATCAGACAGTTTCAAGACACCTTAACAAGACAGATTTGATAAATTAATACATTGCAAACTGTTTTCATAATGTTTTGGTATCGTACAAGGTGCATACATGATATTATATTTACAGATATTATTTTAGCAGATATCTCTTATAGGTAAATTAAGAGTGTAGCTGTTTACTTATCTTATTTTTTATACCTGAATTATATCAAAAATTCAATAATTATTTTCCTAGTGGATGACCATAGTACTAGAAGCCAACATAATATCCTGTCCAACCACCATTAGTGCAGATCTTGCCTCTCATAGGATTATGTAGAAGCACAGCATTATCTATCCCAATTGTACTGTCCATACACACACATCATGATTTTTCTTTCTATACCCCTTCCTTTGTCTACACCTGTCAAAGGTGGGCAGCCCATTGTCATTCATCTAACTTAGGTGCTTGAACTCAACAACACAATCCAACACAGTCCAGCATTCCACAACAATAGTGAGTTATTCAAAGAAGTTGTCGACCATAGCCATTTACAGCTCAGCTTAATATTATGGCCCCACGATGCATACAGCAGCACAATGTGTGATAGCAAAATCTTGGAAACAACCAAGATGTCCATCACATGAGGAATGGTTGAAAAAGATGTGGTATTTCTATATAATGGAGTATTACTCAGCTATTAAGAATGATAAGTTCGAAGCATTTATACTGAAGTGGATGCCACTTGAACATATACTCATAAGTGAAATAAACCAGACACACATGTGT
>PVKA01001362.1:8037-37823 GCA_004027165.1 Ctenomys sociabilis | reverse complement strand
ACTGCTGTCACTGTCTTTGGGTGGTAACAATAAGCTCTTACTAACAGAGCCCATGAAAGACAGCAGTGTGTGAGACTCAGCTGCCATCAAGAAGTTCAAAAACAAATACAATATTTGAAGTTTCTGAGTCAGTGTCCATATGCACAAATGGGTATCATCTGTATAACTGGTGCAGATCATAATCCAGAAGACAAAAATCCCAGGTATCAAAATCCTGGATATACAAATCCCAAAACAGCAAAATCTCTGAGGTCTAATGTCCCTACAATTCTAACCCCAAGGATTAAACTCTGGAAGACTGAAATCCAGAAAACCACTATTGTGGTAGGAAGCAGAGCTTGATCAGAAGAGGAGGAGGAGAGGCTCTGACAGCCCACCCTGCCACGTCCCTCCCCTCCCCTGAGGCTCAGCCCCCACCCCCACTGCCCAGGGCCACTACTGGTGGCCTCATCTTCTGATGGGTATCAAGCTCACTGCCTCAGCTGTGCCTAAGAGCACATGAGACCCAGGAGGCATCCAGGTACAAACTGTACCACCACTGGCAGCTTCCACGGTGCACATTCTCCATGAAAAGCTTGGTTACTTGTGTCTGCAGCCTCCTCAAGGATCACACCCAAGGCCTTCAGAAGGGTTGGGATAAAGCTCAGCAGACATGAAGCAAGGGCCCGGGACTTCTCAGTTACACCAGACATGTGCTCTATGACATGCATTGCCTTTGCCCCAAGCATGGTGAGGAAAACAGTCCCCAAAGCACCCCCCACACAAAAGGCCCCCAGTGATGACATCCATGCTGGGTGTGAAAGGCTGGGGCGGGGGGGGGGAGGGAGCTGCAGCAACTCAGCTGATTTCACCCTACAAACCCAGTTCCTCCCACAGGGCTCTTCATTAGAAGAGCCCTATTTTATGTCTGCCTTTAGGAACCCCTGGAATGGCGTGGGAGCATTTGCTAGAAAAACAAACTGTATAAAATGTCATCCAAGTTGAATTTTCCCTTTAAGTAGCATGGATTTTAGATATGCTGAAATGTTACATGGCCTCCATGTGCAAAGCACTTAGTGCCACTTTGGCAAGCACCAGGAGTCGTGAATTCTCTGTCTGGCTAAGGAGGCTGCCTGCCCTCCCTGGAAAAGGGCCAGCCTGGGCTCCACTTTGGTTGCACATGCACCTGTCCCCAGCCTAATAACTCCTGGGCTGTACGGTGACTTAGTAGCAGATTAGGTTTGTTTTTATCCCACTATGTAGCATTTCACCTGAACCTGAGAAAGAAGAGGAACCGGTAATGAAATCAGGGCTATCATTCCATTGCATATCCTCCAAAAGGCCAAGGGAAAATGAATAGGAGAATCTCTACCAGGAAATTCCAGTGTCATATTTCAAGCTGCTTTTGGACCTCTCTTTGGGCCATGCTGGCTGTCTGTCTAACACAGTCAGGCTAAGCTACCGCTCAGGAAAGCATCCAAGGGTTTTCCTAAAGAACATTTTATTTTGTTTTATTAAATTTATCAATTTAATTTTTTTGTGTGTGTGGCACTGGAAATCAAACTTGGAACCTTGCACTTGCCAGGCAAGTGCTTATGCACTGAGCCATATCCCTGGCCCTAAAAGATGTTTGTTTTCCTCAATCTGATTTTCTGCTGGGAGCACCTTAGCTCCCCGGAGGATATTTGGTGAGGCAGTGGATGTTTGTCACCCCTATCTGTTGAGGGGAGCTGGGAACCTCAAGCCTCTGCACCCGGCCTCCCTCCAGTGCCCAGGTGGCACCACGGCAGAGAACACTCTGACCCACTCCAGCCATACCAAGACTGGGAAACTCCTCTCTCATGGGGCAGTGCCTGGGCTCATGTCTCTTGAGAGTCATGCTAGACTGAGAAATGCATTTGCTCATTAAAATACCCGTGGTTTGTTTGGAGTGCATGCTGCTAAGGAGCCTGATGTTCACTGAGTTATCCTGAAGTGTGGCCACAGAAGAAGAGGACGAGTACCAAGGCACGGCTCCCACCAGTGCATCCTCAGAAGGACTGAAAGTGAAGGCTAGTGTTCCCTCAGCTTGCGCGGCTCTGCTCTTCCCACTGCAGACGGAGTGTAACCAACACCTCTGGGCATTACATTCTGAGCTCCAGTCTCCATTTCCCCCATGTGGTGGTGTCCAGCTACTTCCAGGAAACTCGTGCACGGTTGGCTGGCTGAGTGCGCAAGGCTCACACAGTGCACACACAGTCGCCCACAGCGACATGCTGCTAATGCTGTCCTAAATTGTTTGCAAAGTGAGGCTTTGAAGCAATTACCCAACAGATTTCTGGTTCTGATTCTGGCTCTGTAAAAGAGGCCCAAATCTGAGATGCTCCTCAGTTATTTATTGCTGGAGCAAACAGAACGTTTAACTATGCAGATAAACTTCTCATTCTTTTATAGTAGGCAGCAAAATAAACACCTTAACAGTTCCTGGTTTCCAGAGTGCCTTAGTTAATCGGCCCAATACCACTCTAATTCACCCCATAGCTCACTGCATCGGAGCCTGTGAACAGACAAAACACGTCCTCAGCTCCCATGCTCCTGCCGCAGTGACTCTGGCTGATGGATGGCCTTCTGTGCCTCGAGACAGTGCTGCTCCAGGCCTCACAGTGGTTGCACAGCACCCAGCTTGTGTTGTGCTTTGGGGCCAGGCAGGAAGGGGAGAGAGGGAGGGGGAGAGAGGAAGGGGGGCTGCAGTTCGAGGTCTGGCTCAGTCATTTTTAAAATCAATACTTGCTCTCTGAGCCTTAGATAATTTAGAGAACATAATTCAGAATTCTCCCTTTCAGCATGCATCTTCCATCAGAGAGGTGTTTTCATCCGGAGTCAGCATAATGCTCGTGTGACCCAGGAATGCACAGATAAGGTTAAAAAGAAAGGAAGGAGAAGTGTATTCATGCTGTCTCTCTCTCTCCTAGCACGCTCCTGAGCCAGTGTGTGCATCATCAGGAATACCTCTGCTTAAAGCAGGGATGCTGAATTACAGGGTCACGGTGTTATTTCATACTTAAGGCTTTTTAGAGTTGTTTTCCATTGTAAACCCTTAGCTTAAGGTATGTCAGCCTCAGATAATTTATTCCCAGCAGGTCAGATATTGGATACAAAAATTTCAGCCCAAGGGCTGTTAAATCCTGCTTTGCACCTCATTTCAGAGAGTGCCGTCCACAGCAGTGTTTTGTTGTAGTGATAAATATTTGTGTTCCGATGCACAAAAACACAGGTTTCATTTGCTTAAAAACCAGCATGACACCTATTATTTAATCCTTCAGAATCTATTCACTAGGTTGCTATAAGAAAGCAGCCCCAGTGGAAAACATCTTGGTCATTTAGGTACAAAGAGCTTGGGGTTTTACAGCAATTTTCCAATACTAATTAGATTTCATGCTATCTATCATATGCATGGCTTGCAAAACCCTATTGATTTTAATGCATACCAGTACATTGGGAACAGGTTACTTTATGACATGTTATGTTATGGGACTTCTATGAAATACCTAGGTCTTAAAATGTGGGTGCAGATATATTCTCAGTTATCTACACGTGGATCATCCACTTGGTCTATTACCCACAACATATTTTAAATCAAGGTTACCATCTTTAGGTGACTCAGGAGCCCTAGGCCAGTTTCTATCATCAGTGTGGCATGTGTGCATGCAGCTGGAAACGGAAACTCATTCTGATGGATTTTGCTAACATGATTAGTAGGGAAATACAATTAGAGTTGTTGTCAAAAATATAAGCATAGAAGGCTAGATCCTACTTATTTAGGGTTATCTGTATTACTCATTATTTCCTTTGGCAAGAAAGACTGAGATAGTAGTTATGAACACAGACTCGTCAATACATGATGCATAAGGAAAGTGGTCCGAGAAGTAAAGACAGGCCGGCCCCCATCTGTAAATGAGTGGAGAAAGGAGGGCTCTAGTGCTGCTGCTCGGTGAAGTCTTCCTGCAATTCTTCCTGAATCTTTCACTTTTTTTTCTTGGGGCAGTTCTGAAACAAATGCGTGGTCTTCAGAATCTGAGGAACTTAGATCTGAGTCCTATTTCTACCACTCAGCAACTGAGTGATCTAGAAGGTGCTTAACCTTGTAGAAGTTTCCTTTCCTCCCTGTGGAAATGGACACAATGGCATCTATGAAGACACACCCGGAAGTTCCTAGTGCAGTGTGTGGAACATTTCATGCACTGGCCATAGCTGTTTCTTTTCATTTACCTTCTGAAATATATTTTGCATTAGATTAATGAGAGTTCCTTGATGGCAAGGCCACATTTATTCCATGCTTGAGATGTCTAGTGTGTATAAAAGTATCTTATACATAGGGTAATATTTCCTCAATGAAAGCCTGAGTAAAAGTTTTGTTTTTATATCTGAAGTAAATTATAAAATTTTGAATTTCTACAATCAGTTAAAATCACTTTGTTATTTATTCCATAGAAAAAAATAAAAACAAGGTTGTAACTTCATACATAAATATCAGGAACTACATAGGAGGCTTTTCTTAGGGAAACAAATGTAGCCTCCAGAGTACTAGCATATGCATATGACTATATCATGTGAATACCTCACATATATGAAATCACAATGTCAGCTAAGTTAACATTAGGAAAAACTCTGCCAGCTCTCTGGTTTACAAATTGCCTTACTGCTTCCGGACAGATGCTCAAGGGTAAGGTTGCAAAAGGGTTTTTGTTATGATTAAAATAAAATATATTTCAAGTTTACATTTAAAATTATTTTTCAGTTAAGAATACAGTACAATGAGGCTCCCATTAGCTTATAATTTTAATGAGAGCAGAAGTCCTAATTCTAACAAGCAACTGACCAACCCTGGGAAAGCAAAGAGTCTTGTGGTTGATTCTTACCTGTGGACCATTGCCTTCCCCTGTGGGAGCCTCAGAAGTACCTCCTTCCTCCTCCCTCTCCTCCCCCTTCTCTAAGGACTGCCTCCTCTGTCCATGGTGCTGACCAGGGCCTGGAACCAGCTCTCTCAACAAAGCCAAACCAGGGTAACTACACCTCTGTCTGAGTGTGACTTTAGGTGACATTCTTTTCAGTGGCTCGGTTTAATGTTTTGTTTCATTTCTGAGGCAGGATCTCACGCCGCAATTCAGGTTGGTCTTGAACTCACTGTGGAGCGCAGGCTGGCCTCAAACTCAAAGCAATCCTCTTGCCTCAGCCAGCTTAGAACTGGGATTACAGACGTACACTTGTGCCACCATACATAGTGTGAGAGGTGATTTTACTTCATTTGACTTTGGGCAATCTCATTATGTAGCATAAGCTGGCTTTGAACTTGCTTGTGTAGTTCAGACTGGACTTAAATTTACAGTCTGATCCTCCTGTCTCAGCCTCCTGAGTATTAGGATTACAGATGCATGCCACCATACCTGGCCGGCTCAGTTTAATTTTGGGGCTATATACTAATTTTATTTAGAAACTAAGAGCAATATATTCTTATATTTTATAAATGTGTAATCAAAGAAGTTTGACCTTTATCTACACAAGCAGACTTTGATTTAAGGCCCTTTGATGCTAAAATCAAAAGGACCCAGAGAATTCTTGGGCCTGGGCTACGTCCAACCTGTAACTATATTTTGCAAACATCTGTAGACACATCTTAGTTGTTTCAACAGTTGTGGGTTATTGTTAAACTGTTAAACTGTAGACACATCTTGGGAAAGACACATCCATGTTTATATATATTTTTTACCAACATCTGTGGATTGAAATCAAGAACAAAAATCACCATGTTCTTTCTACTAGAATGTTTCTGATTTACCTTGACAGCTGGGGTAATCCAATCAAGTGTTTCTCTTCATTTCAATAATGAGAGAGACCACGCTTATCCTAAGCCCCTGTTACATTCATTCACCAACACTTCACTAATGAAAAGGACAAATAACCAGGTCTCTTTTGGTTGCCTGGGTGCTACAGTGGCAATGCTTAAGTGCATGGCAACAATGTGTGAATAGTGTATCAAAATAAACATGTTTAAGAGCAGCGGGGTGGGAGGGCTGCCTGGGGTCGCTGTGGTGAATGGGGGTTAATTTTTGTTCAGTCAGGTGAGGTACAAATGCACCAACTTTGCTGGAAAATGGCTCCAATTGTGGCTGAATGGTCTAGTTTCCTGCAGGATACAAGCAGCCTATTATTCTGTGTCTTAAAAGGCTTGTTTGAGTCTGACCATTTGGATGGGAATCAATACAACTGCACCATGCACATTGCAGGGGCTAGGCCCACAAACCCATGATTTCTCCACTAACTTAGGAAACAAACCCCTTTTGGGTTGACACCCCAGCAGCTAGATGGTCCCCTCCATTTAGGTCAGCCCTGCTTGCTTACAGAGGGAAGCTGGTAGTCCTTTCCTGAGCCATGATGAAAGCCAGCCATGAATCTGGCAAGGGAATGTGAGTGATGCCTTGAATCCAGTCTTTCCAATTTGGAAAGCAGCTGGCTATTTATCTGGGCATGAGCCAGGGTAGGGAGCTCATGGGCACAGGGGCAGGCGGAGCAACACAGACCAATCCTCTATATCTTTTGTGTAGATTCCTGGGGATCTTTGTGGGGAAGGCACTCAAAATTTACTGTCAAAAGATTTTTAGAGAGAAAGAACAAAGCAGGTGCCCATGAAGCACTTTCTAGTGAAAGGCCTGAGGTAGAGAGATGAGACTCAGAAAATGCAAGACGAAATCAGTTTTGTGAGAGCCCTGAGAGACTGGGAAGCAATCTCTAAGAAGAGCTGCTTTGTGGGGCCTTGCTGAATTGTCTAACATATCTGTTAGGTAGGAACTAGAAGGGGAGAGTTGAGAAGGGTTGATGTTCAAACAGCAATCCAGAGTTGTCCACTATTTTGGTCTGTTGTAGTGCTTTTTTTTTTTTTTTTTTTGTATGGGAGAACAAACTCAGGACCTTGCACTTGCCAGCCAGGCAGTTAAGCCACTGAGCTATCCTGTTGTAGTTTAATAAGCATGTAAGTTTCTATGTTTAGGCAAATTCATGTACAATGATCACATAAGACAATAAACTAGGCCGGGCGTGGTGGCGCATGCTTGTAATCCCAGCACTCGGGAGGCTGAGGCAGGAGGATTGTTGTGAGTTCGAGACCAGCCTGAGCTACAAAGTGAGCTTAAAGCCAGCCTGAACTGCATAGCGAGACCCTGTCTCAAAAAGACAAAAAAAAAAAACAAAAACAATAAACTAACTACCTAAAGCATTGGGTATTTTCACTTCCTTCCTTAGAGGAGACTTTGCCTCCTGGTGTCTCCATCACTTTTCCTTAAGAGAAGTGGCACTTCTTAGCCTTAAGCCAAGACGTTTCTCAGCCTTGCCGGTGGTGCTGCAGGAAGATCCCTGAGGCTCTGCAGCACCCACGCCCCGGGTCCTCCAGGGCCTCATGCCTCTAGAGCCACTGCTGATCATCAGACTGCTAATCTGGTGACTTGGGGTGATGCTGGCCATGCCAGCCAGCCTGCAGTGGTCCTGTGCTCTGTGCCTACCCACCTGGGAGGCTGCTCACTATGGTGGCTACAGCTGGGACTACATTGCCTCTTCTTGGGTGTGTAATGTCTGAGCCTCACCTCTGACTTTGGCTCCCTGGGGCCTTGGCCATGCTATCCTGCATTCTGGGACAGCACCTGGGAAGGACAAGGTGTGGTGGATGGAGGTCCTCGCATCACCTCTGGCCACATTCCCAGGCTGACCCAAGGCCTATGTGTGGGTGAGCTGGCATTAGACTGAACTCAGACCACAACCACTGGCCCTGTGGTGGGGATGGCGACTTTCAGTGATCACTGGGACTCTGGCCTTAAATCTGGGGGAACTTTGAGCATGCCTTGACTCCACATGGCAGTAGTCCTTGCACAACTCGGCACACACAGCTGGTGCCTCCCACCCTCACAGGGCTCAGGTCTCCCAGGCAGTGCTAGGTGTCTTCTCTGGAGCTCAGGACAGGGTCATCTCCACTCCCTGGGAAACCCAGGGAAAAGGTAGGACGAAACCCGCCTTGGAGGCTCGGCCTCTCCTCGGTCTCCCTGACTAAGAGCTGAGAGGCTCAGAAGGTCTGCCTTTCTGTGTGCAGTAGACTTGAGCCCTGGTGGCTTTATTGTGAGACAGTGTCTCACTCATGCTTCTGGGGAATTGCAAAGGCATCAGACTCACAGAGACATCTCAGCTGGCTGCCAGGTAACCACGTGGCAGCAGTGGTGGGAAACGCCCTGTGCACTGCAGCTGTGGGATCACTATGCACCCTGAGCACTGTGTCCAGGGCCACCTGGCTTGGCTGTGGACAGGAATTGACTGCTTCTCCCAGATGATGAAGCTCTTACTGATGGTCACTAATGACTCCTCCCATTGCCCTCTAACACTGGACAAGGCTCGTGGTCCTGCGCACGTCGAGATTCATCTGCAGAAGAGAAGGTCACCACACAGTGGGGGCCGTGTACCCCTCGGTCAGCACATAGTGCTGGCCTCTGTGGCATGCGCGCCCCATGTGGCAGGCTACGGCCAGGAAAAAGGGTTCCTGAGAACAGACCTGTGCATGGGGATGGGTTGCAAAGTTCCCTGTGGCACAGCCAGATGCCCTGTCAGACCAGGGGCCCTCAGCAATCTCACCGCCTGGTGCGCTCTCGCAGTCATGAGATCGTTTTGCTGCTGTATTTGAACATCGCAGTGCTCCTCTGTAGGCTGTGCCTCTCTCTTGAGTGCAGGCACCATTGCTTCCTCCGTCAGCCAGGCCTTCCTTTACTCTTCGCAGCTCTGCGCAGTTGTGTAGATTCGGAGCCCCTGAGTGGACTTGCGCATGCGTGAGCGTCATCCTCAGAAGGGCCTTTGAGTTGGACTCAGAGGCCGCAGGTTTGACTCAGACTCAGCTGCTGCACACAGGAATGAAATGGACCGTCCAGTGCCTTGGGACCCGGGTCCCCTGCTGTAGGAGGACTGGGCTGGCACCCTGGCCCTCTCTCTAGCCTCAATTCCCTCTCTCCTGGCTCGGAGGCCAGCGCCCCTCCAACAGTCACCCCTCAATCACTGCCATCTCCATCAAGATAATCATCATTTTTTTCTCCCCTTGGTATTGGGAATTGAACTCATGATGTCACACTTGCCAGGCAGGTGCTGTGCTGCTGAGCTATATCCCTGGCTCCTGGCTCCTCCATTGCTTTTTTTTTTTTTTTTTTTAATTTTTTTCATTTATTTATTTATTTGGTACAGGGTCTCACTACGGGGCTCAGGCTTGTAGTGATCCTCCTGTCTCAGCCTCCCCAGTTCTGGGATTACAGGAATGTGCCACCATGCCTGGTTTCGGTGGCTGGCATGGCGGCACAGCATGTGGTACTGGGGAAGAACCCAGGTTCTTGGGCTTGCTCAGCAGGTGCCTAGACCACCAAGCTGTCTCTCAGTCCCCATTGCTTTTCTTTGCATGGATTTTATTTTCGCCTTTATCATATGGTTATCTAGGCTGATGTCAACAGTCCTGATCTATGATCCAGATTTTATGGAATAGGCACCCAGTTAGTGGATGATGCTGCTGGCCAAATGCTTCCTTCTCCTCTTTATTTTCCTTTGTTTTGGTACTGGGGATCGAACTCAGGACCTTGTACTTACTAGGCAGGCACTTATGCTGCTGAGCTATCTCCCTGGCCCCCTCCTACTTCTTTTGAGGCTGCTTTCAGCTGAAGTGTCGGTGAATGGCTGCCAGAGAGAGACATGTAAGGGGACTTCAAGGTGAGCAAAGCATGAGTTCTGGGAATGCCAGCCACATAGCCTAGGGGCACTGCCAGGCCTGTGCACAAAACTCCGAATGTGCTGTAGCCTGGTGCCTGAGATGGACGCAGGCAGAGGAGACCTCTCTGTGTGATACGTAGGCCGGCTTGGCCATCTCTGCTGGGAAAGCGTCTCGTAAGACAGTGATTTCCACCTGGTGAGCAGGAGACACCCTCCCTCCAACACAGCTAAGCATGAAAGAAACCCCTGCTGGAAAGTTGGCCAAAATGTGTACCGCGTGGTTCATGAAATGCAGAGAGGCAGAGGCGAAGCTCAGGTCCTGCGCACAGAGTCCTTCAGCTGTGAGAGTGAGCATCGCAATAGACACGCAAAGGCACAGGAGACACGGTTGCGCTTCTCTACCCCTGGGTCTTGTCATGCTTGCTTTTGAACAAAAGCCTCTGATCCTGTCTTACTTTGTTCATGGAGTTCCCTAGAAGCATGCTTGGTCTCAGAGAGAGCTGGGTTCAGGTCCTGCCCTCATCTGCAGGCAGCTGTGGCTGCTTCAGTCTCCATTGCTTCCTCTGACTCGGGCTGCAATGACTCATTTCCTGTCTGGGCTTCTGCAGCTCAGGAAAGATGCCACACACAAAGCATGAAGTACAGGGAGCTAGTTACGACATTTATGGTGAACATGAGAACAAAGCCAGGATTAGTTCCTGCAGCCGCATAACAAGTTGCGACAGAACAGATGACTGGGCAGAAATGTACTCTTTCATGGAAGGTGGGAAGTCCGATTGCAGAGTGGCGGCAGCATTCACCCCTGCAGGCTGAGCAGCCCTCATCCGGCACCGCTCCCTGGCTCCGGGTCTCGGGCCATCCTCGCCATCCCCCGCCTGCTGCTGTCTCCCTCCGATCTCAGCACCCGCCTTCACATGCCAGTCAGTGTTTCCTTCTGCGGCTCAGCATCTTCTGAAAAGGGCCCCAGTCCAGGGTGAAGCACGTAGTCAAACCCAATTTGACTCCAATGAATGATAGTTCATCCTCAAAGGCCTCACCACCAAACAAGTTTGCATCCTGAGGTTGTGGGGAGGCAGGAATCTGGGGGACTTTGCTCAGCAACCAGAGACACAGAAACAAAGTGGGCCCTGGAGCAGGTCTGGCAGCTCTGGCTCTTGCAAGCTCTAAGCAGATAGGCCATGTCCAGGGGGCACTTTACTTGAAGCAGCTATGTGAAATTCCCGAGGGCTATATTTTATCGACAAAGACCAGATCTCATTTTCGTTGTGGTTTTTGAGTAGATCTATAGAGCCCTAGAAAAGTAAATGACTTATGATAAAAATGGTGCTTTTCGATTCCTCCCAAGTCATGGTTGAATCTTCTTCCTCGTCTCAGGGTGCTTATGCCATAGCTTCATTCTGCATCATTAGAGAAGTCGCTGAAGGATGCTGGCTCTCAGAGGTTCTTATTAATGGGCAGTATCCATGCGCCTTGCCCTTGTAACCAATGCGGGGAGAATTGTAAGTCCTGGGAAATTCATGAGAAGTGACACGTGGTGACAGCAGTGAGGGCTTGCTACAGAGGTTCAGCAGCGGGTCAGGTTTCTGCTCAGTAGGCTGGAAAGGTCTAGCTCTTCTCGTCTTTTAAACCCTAACAAATCTAAGTGAATTAGGATGGTGATTGCACTCACCTCTGCTTTATGCTTCTGTGTTTCTGTACCCAATGATGGACACAGTCCTGTGGTAGGATTTGAGTCTGTCATACCAGAGGCCAGGAGAGGATGGAGGAGAAGCCTGACTTGGGGACACTCTGGGGGTTCTCTGTCCTTGTGACCCCCAAAGGTGTTATGCTCAGCCCAGAGAGCAAAGCTCACCACTTTCTGCAGAGCATGGGCGTGGAGGGGCAGAGCTGTGTGATGCTCCTAGAATTCCAGGCTCTCCCTCTCCCTTGTTTTTCTTTTTCGTAGCTACTTCACATCTGGTAGGACTCTTTGTGTCAAGGTCATATCATGTTTGTATTTACCATCTTTCTCATTGTTGGGACAAAAATACCCCAAGTTGACAACTTAAGGGAGAGGTTTGACTTAGCTCATTGTTTTGGGGTTCTGAACCATGGTGGCTTTGTAAGGCGGAAGTGGCACGCTGGAGAGGTGTTATGACGCAAGAGTGCTAACTTCATGGCTGCTGGGAAGCAGAGCGAGCAGGGGAGCCAGGACAGGAGCACACCATCCAGGCCACGGTCCCCGAGACCCTCTCCAGCCAGGGCCACGTCCTCACCGCATGCTCAGCTGTGCACTCCTGGCCTGTGAACCCCCAAAGCATGTGGCACCCCACCACCCAGCCATCTCTCATGGACACACGAGACTTCGGAGACATTTCCATCTCAACTGTAACATGTTTCCATTTTAAATCTGTTTTCGAATACCTTTGACATGTGGCGAATGTTCTTGTAAACCAGAAAGGATTTCTATTTTAAATAAAATTAGAGAGAAAAAGTAGCTGTACAACTTTTAGTAAAGGACACCAAATTAAATAGAGTAAGAGAAGTTGTGCTTTCAGGTAATGTTTTGTGCTAGTATAACTGAAAAAGGGCTTTTTGAAAGAAGATCCCCAGGAATTTCCACACATTTCCAAGCAGGGATTAATCATGCAGAGCGGACAGCAGAGCCCAGCGGACACAGGGCTGCCATGTCGCCAGGCTCTGCCGCTGGCTCCTCCACCAGTCTGCGCAGGCAGGTGAGCTCTCCAGTGGGCTCTCCTCACAGCTGCGCGCCCTCCTTTGTCTCAGCCTCTCCTCGCAGGACCTGTTGTCCCGCAGGCAGCGTCCCAGGACGAAGCCCACAGACCCCGAAATTTCAACTGGAGTGGAGCCCATCCCCAAGGACACGCGGGCGTGCTCTCAAGGTCCATGTGTTCGGGTTTACATTTCCTTCAAGGCCGCGCACTAGTGTGAAGTGAGTCTCTACCACCCGGAGCCCAGGCTTCATCCAGAGATGTCCTGGCTCTGAGTCACGGGCCTGCACGTTCATACGCAGGCTGAGGAGGCAGAACTGTGGCGCGAACCCCCCGCCCTGGCCAGCGTTTGCCCATTTCCAGCATCTTGTCCCTGCACTAGCCGCAGAGCTGGACGTACACACCCTCCAAATACAGAAGCGAGGAGCTTCTCACAAGGTAGCTTCGGCACACTGCAGCCCACTGTGCTGCGTCTTGACTTCACCCGAGACTTCTAGAGAATAAATTCAGCTTTGCCTTTCCTTTCCATTTATACAAACAGGCTCCCGGGGATGGCAGAGCTGCAAGCTCCCACGAATGAGGGGCAGGAGCCATCGCTAACTCCAAATACTGAGCTCCATAGACTACGTGTGTGCTCATGCTTGTGCATGACAAACCTGTCATTCTTTGAGGAGAGGGACACCTTCATAACGTGCCCCCTTCCCCCAAGAGGCCCCAGGAAAGAGAATCACAGGCAGAGGTGCGTTTCCACCTCTTTCTTCTTTTGTCCTGTCACCCAGTTGTTAATAATGCCCTGCAGCATGAAAAACGTCTGTGTAGCCAGGAGCTGTCCAGATGAGAGGAAAGGTCAGCGGCTACAGCCCAGCTCCCCAACCCAGGCCAGGCTGCCGCTGTTGATAGGGGGGCGGCTGTGTCAGCCAGCTGGTCCCTGTCCTGGGATCCTGCCCTAACCAAAAATCAATGAGTAGCACAGGAGCCCGCATCCCAGGCGATCTGGGAGAGTGCGGCATGGGGCTGTGTGGATGCTGACAATGGGGTGAGGAGGTTTCTCTCCAGCCGCGGTCTAGGAGATGAGTGTGTATGGATTGAGAGTGAATAAAACCTGGCTGGAGAGCCTGAGGCAGCCCTGTTTTATTAATGTACAGGGTGGCAGACTTCTTAAATAAACTTCTAACCTCAATAACGTGGAGAAAATGAAGCTGCTTGCTTGATTTCAGGCCCAAGTTTTGAGTCCAGTGAGGAGTACTAATGGATGTAGATTTTATAATCATTGAGCCGAGACACTGCACAAACAGCTAAGTCACAGGACAAACGACAGCTTCAGGATGAGGCAGAGAGTAGACTTGCGCCACACCACTTCGAAACCAGCACGTGGAGAGGCATGAGGTTATGGTTCTAGAATCCTGTGAGACAGGCCTTTCCTTTGTCCCCAGGGGTCTGCTGTAGGGTGTCACATTGGGGCAAGCTGGCTGTCTTCCTCCAGGAGGCCGTCCTAGATCCACAGAGCTGGGAGAGGGTTTCCTCGGGTCAGCCCTGGACACGGTTTCCCTCCTTGCAGCAGGGACCCACTTAACAGGAAGGGAGAGGGGTGTGCACTCCACACCTTCCCTGGAGACCTACACCCAAGTCCTCAGTGTGGACATAGGTATAGGCTGCGTCCCACCTTTGCACCCCCTGCCCTAATGGCCCTAAGGAAGAGCGGCAGCAAGGAAGCCATAGAACGTGCTAATGTGTTTGGTAATCATGGGAGCTTTTTTCTTTTTTAAAGAACTTTATTTTGAACTTATCTTTGAAAGGATAAACATATATTGTCCTTTTCTAGTAATTTTCTTGGTGTAACTCTGCTATTTTCAATGCAAATGTTATGTGTATTTATTGATCATTCTATTTACTGCTTGCCATCTTGTGCCTGTCCATCACCTATCTATCATCTGTCCATATCTCTTATCTATCATGTAACACCTATCCATCTGTTTGCCTGCTATCTATCTACCTATTATCTAGCTGTTGTCTATCATTCTATATCATTGGCTTGTGTCTTTTTATATCAATCATCTACAGATGTATCTGTTTCCTGCATATCATCTATTTATCTATCAACTATGATCCACCTATACTCATCATGTACATATCACCTATCAACCATCAATATCTATCAATCATCTACATATGATCAATCAACTCTATCATCTGTCTATTAATCTATCAACCTATCTATGTATCATCTATGTATCAACTATCTATCATCTGTCTTCCATATCTATCGGTCATCTATCTATCATCTCTCTCTCTCTTTTTCTCTCTGATAGCCTCCTCATCTCTAGTTTCCCCTCCTGAGGCTGCTGCCCTCCCTACTCCATCCCAGCCTATCCCCATCCAACATGGAGGACTCTCTCCTGCCAACTGTTGTACACTGGCTGCCTCTGTCCTCCTGATGTCCAGCCCTAGAACACTGGATCCAGTTAAACATTCACATTTCTGTGAGAGAGCTCAGCTGAGCCTGGATGCAGAGCCCAGAGGTGGTTCCCATGCACTGGGCCATTCACAGAATTTAACCATTGGGTGGCCAAGTCCCACCTGGAAATTGTCTTGTGACCTCTCTTGGAGATTACGAGGTCTCCAGTCTTCGCATCCTTTGGCAAAGGCTCACCCCTCACTCTGTACATACAGTAAATGCCTGCCAACCTCTGGAGGCCAGGGGAGGCCATGCCTGTGGGGTCTTCACTGATGTGGGTGCTGAACTGGGAACACGGCCCCAGCCAGATGCCTCGTGTATCCTGGCCGCTCTGCCTCCACACAGGAGACAGTGAGGAACGGAGGAGGCGAGCGAACCACAATGCTTAGGAGAGACTTCATTATCATTACCAAGGAGAAATAAAAATATAGTCTAAGAATATTGAGTGAGATTGAATATTCAATTGTTAGGGTTCATAAATCAAAAGTGAGCATTATAAGGACATAGCAGCAGCTTCAGGTTTACTGTGCAGTGCAATGTTGTTTGTTTGCTTTTAAATATTGTGGGGGTGGCTCTTGGCCCACACTTCAGGCTCCAGGGTCTCCCCAGCCTGCTGGGGCCAGGCAGCACCCTGAGCACCTGGGTGGCTGGGGAAGCTGAGGTTAGGAGGTGCTAGGAGTGCTGCTTTCTGTCTTGATTAAGCAGCTATCTGGGGACGGCTTTTACGGGTCAGTCTAGGGCAGGTCAGCTCTCTGCCCAGAAGGATGAGTGTGCTGCATCCCCATTTAGCACATAATATAATGCTCTCCACAGAGAAGGAAATCAGCGATGTTGTTGGCCAGTGGCAGCCTTGACTTCATGTCTACCCCTTATGTCCTCAAACTGTTCGGCAATGTTCACTTGCTGGCTTTCAAGCAACCCAAAGCAAAGTGCAAAGCATCACATCAACTCCAGCCTGGGCTGTGCTGAGGCCTGGTGCGTGTTTCACATTTGAACCTCACACTCAGCACACAGGTGGCCTCTGTTGTGTGCTCTGCAGATGAGGGCACAGGTGGGGAGATGCATGATGACAGCTGGGGGGAGGGGACTCAGGCATAGCTCCCTGTCCAGCCGGACTGCAGCCACAGAGCTGTTTATCTCCTCTGCTTTCTGTGTCCTCCTGTGGTCTCATCTTCCTTCATCAATGCACATGTATGAGCTCACATGCACACATATATAGGCACACACATACCTAGGCACACATGCACACAAGCACACACGTACACATGTGCACCTGTATTCAGAAACACACACACACACACACTATGCACAGGTACACCCACACCTACATGTAAACACACACACACACATATTGCCACATAACTTGGCCCATGGAGATCCTTGAAACTCTGGACATACTTGAACCCACAAAAGCCCAAGACTAAACTCGAGCCCAAAGTATTAATGTACAAGAGCAGTGACTTCAACCAACCTCAATATTAATTTATCTTGAGATAGAAGCTGTCATGAAAATTTTCTTTTTCCCCCCAAAGTGTTCCAATTGATGTAAGTGACAGGTACCAGATTATATAAGTGAGTGGAATCCTGTGAACAACAAGGTTGATTTTCATGTGTGACAAGTGGAATTGGCGTCAGTACTTTATAGTCACACCTCAAGTTTTCCTAAATTACTGAGCCAGGAGAAGATGAGAACATTGAATTATTCTGTGAAGGAAACTTTGTCTGAGTCGATACTTTATTTTGTTGGAGTCTCTGATAACTATTGATTCATGGATTGATGGACTGATCTGCATCAGTCTGTGCTAGACTTGTTAGAACATACTTCTTAATTAAACCTTTGGGGATCAGAGAGATTCTTTCCCAATTAATATTAATAATCAATTGTGAGAGAAAAGACTTTGTGAAGCTAGGGGCTTAGTTTTCTTAATTCAAATATGACTTTATGTCACTTTCTTCCACACCTCTGCTCTACTAGTGATATAAATCAGTGGTTCCCAGGAAGTTTACCATATTACCAAGCTAGAGACGGCATCTGCTGCCCTTTTACTCATACTTACCTGAGGGCTGACTCCTCTGCCCGGCATGCCCCGGGCAATGCCCAGTGCGGGGCCAGCTGCCTGCCTGCATGAATCTGGCCAAGCTGACCTCTGCTTCCTTGAGTGGACCTTCAGAAGTGGGCCCTGGGAGGGCCCTGGCTGTCCCCTGCTTCCTGGAACCACATGAAGCTGCTTGCTCCCTGCTTGGGAAAAGTGGACTCAGCTCAGGGGCTGTGTTCTAGGCAAGTCTGACTTCATAGGGAGAAGACCAAGAAATTGAGATCGTGAGCATGTGGGAGCTCAACCTACGGGTATGCAAGAGTCAGAGCCTGTGGCGGAGGAGGCCGCTCCCTGGAGGGGCAATGCCTGTCCAAGAGGTGCCAGGGCCAGTTCTCAGGATGGATGGGTGGGCCAGGAGGAGGCCGAGCCCTTGTGCCTTTCCCTGGGCCCACCTGTCCTCTCAGGCCTGTTGCTTTGTTTTTATGTTCTTTCAGGTTGAATCCATCCTCCGGCTCTGCAGGAGGCTCACCTGGCATGGATGGGCCCTGAGAAACTGCACCATCAGCAGTGGGCGAGTTATTACCTTGTTAATTAGGGTCGCTGGTCACTAATAATTTAGCCAACACCATGGTATTTTTTTAACAAGGCATTTACTGCGTTTATTTCTTTTGGCAAGAGCTATAATAAATACAGTGAAGTTTATTAATTTATGAAGCTTTTATCTAATACAAATGCATTTGCCACAGTCCTAAATTTTCGTGTTCACGTTCCACACCCACTGCGGCTGTGCTTCATGGCTCCAATGAGTGCAAAGGCTCATGACAATGTCACTCTTGTGATGCTCCAGAGGTGACAGGGGAGTATGGGGAGGCACCCTGCATAGATGCAGGAAGTTGGCAAGGGAGAGAAGGAAAATACAGGCTGGTGCACAGTGCAGAGATGCTAAGACAAGCTTTCTGGAGGGAAGCAGGTCTGTTCTTCCTTCACTTTAAACGTCTATAAATTTCAAATGGTATGGTCAGGCGCTCCCATTCGCTGCCCAGCTCTTACGACGTTCCTGCTTACCCAGCAGGTGTGCTTCTGTGTTTTGTGATGTACCTTCTAGTATTTCTTTTCTTCAAAGAGAATAACAGAGATAGGTGAATGAGAGATATGAGCCTTTCCTTTTGTGCATGCAGAAACCAGCACACTGTGCACAGACATTTTGTCTTCATTTTTGTCTAATATTTCCCTGCATCATTCCAAGAGACCACCCATCTTTCAGGTAGTTGTTTATTATACCACTGAATAGAAAAAGCAATTTATTCAGCCAAAATCTGCTGATTGGCTTACAAGTTATTTCTCATATTTCCATCATGAAATCCTACAATGAGTGACTTCTGCCTGTGTACCATAGAAGCAGGTCTCTGGGCAAGCGTGGCTTTCGAGGTCGGCCAAGGCTCTGCTTACATCCAGGTCCTGTTTATGTGTCCTGGGAAGTCCTTGGTGTGCTCTGGCTTCCTTAAGAAGAAGAAATCACAGCTGCTGCATGGCGAGTGCTGTGCTAAGATATCGATACTGCTTCTGCTAAAATATTACAGGCGTGCTATGCTGTGAGACCGCACATACACCAGTAGGGCTGTACCTACGGCCTCTTCTGTCAGCAGTTCTATTAGTAGGTATTTGTCAAAGGTAGGGGGCATAGTAATAATGCTCTTCTGTATAAAAACATGTGGAGGCACTACTTAGGAATAATATATAATCCAGGTCTATTCAAGCATCCAGAGCTTACCAAAGAGAAGCCCACAGACTCTGACTTCACACAGAAATGAAACACCAGACGCTCTGCTGAGGACTCCTCTGCAGGGAAGCTCTGCATTTTCTGCAGTTTTCAGGAAGCTGGAAACACTGGAAAAGTCATCACATAAAGGAATCTTACTTTGGTGTGAAGGTGCTTGATTCAGAAATCAAGATTCAGAAATCCTTGATTCAGGAGCAGTGAATGCAACATGGATCCTATTTGTCTCTGGAAAATTGCATGGGAAAATCTTGGTTTCAGGACTTATCTGTGGCTGGTCACAACTTGTGCAGGCCACTGAGTCCGCTGCACCTCGGAGCCCATCTCCTGTCCTCATGGTTTTCTGACTCAGGTTTCTGCTCACTGTTCACTCTGGGAGGTTCAGGCTGTTGTTGTCCTGGGGGGCGAACAGAGGGAGTGGCAAACTCAGAGGCCCAGGCAGCAGGTTGGCGGCTGGCGCTGCCTGGCTCTGGTTGCCAGTGGTCCCTGAACGTCCATCCCACTCCTGTCTGTGTAGAGCCTCAGACTTCCCAACTCATCTGTCCTTTCTCCTGAGCCCAGCAGTGTGGCTTTCAGCTCCTGTCTCCCAGAGCTCTCATCACATGCACCATGCACATGAATTCTTCTTCCTTTTGAATGGCAGATACCGAAACCCAATCTTCCTTGGCTTCTGTCACCCTTCTTCCCTTTAGGCGATGCATGCTTTCCAGCTGGACAGTGGAAGAAGACAGCACCGAGCCTGCCTCTCAGTCCGTGCCCTCGCTGGCTGCCCCTCCAGACTCTGCTGAGGAAAGCATCACCTGCCCGAAGAGAACCATGAAGTGCTTGCTCTCTCTGCTGTGACACAGCAGACTCTGAATTGTGGGACAATTGCAGGTTTCCTCAGCCTCCTCCACCTACTGTGCGCCTCTTCTTGGTCATTCATGTCGTGAAGCCCAAATGTTGGTCTTCGGAGGCAGAGAACTGGAAGAAACGAGGCAGCAGCCCTCACCTGGTAGGTCCAGATTGGGATCATGCGGCCTGCACCTGGGCGTCCAGGGCAGTGCTGGTTGTCTGCAGTGACTCCCAAACACCAGGCTCCTCTTCTCCTCTCCTTGAATATGCATCTGTCACTCAAGTATTGTCATTAGTGATCACAAAGGAAATCCAGTTGGAAGCCAAGACAGCACCCTGGCCCCATATCCATTGTATTTTCCCTTGCTGAGTTTCATTTCTCAGTAGCTCCGAGACTCTTGCAGTCTTCAGTGACAAGGCCTGTGCCATGGGCTTCCAGACTAAAACAATGTGGCATTCTTTCATACTTGCTGTTCCACTAAAGCTGGGCAGAGGCAAGGGGAGGTATAAAGACAAAGTGGGGTCTTGGGCGTGAAAAGGGGGGTGAAGAATGAGGCTGGGTGAGGGCTTGCCTTCCAAGATGGGCCTGGTGAAGCGTCCTATCCAGGACACTGTTCTCCTTTTCTTACCCTCTGCTCTAAGATAAATTTTCTTTTCAGCTCGTGATTATGGATTAATTTACGACTTTCCTTAATTGTGTGAGCAGTGCAGGTTAATGTCCTGGTAAGGACAAGTTCTCTCGCACTTTATGAGAGCAATCACTTAACGAAGATTAGGCTATTACTTTTTATCTTCCTCTCCTTGGCAATGCCTGATACCACCGGGCATTCCTGCAGATTCCCTTCCCCTTCTCCTAGGGTAGGGGAGAGAGCCTTACGTGGCTTTGGCATGCAGATTTCCTGATGCCGAATAGCAAAGTTGAACCCAGGAACTTGCCTCTATTCTGTGGAACTGGCACTGTTGCTGGGAGCAGCCGTGGCCAGGAGGGATTCAGGATCCATGAGACCCAGGGTAGGCTCCCTCTCTGCTTCTGGAGCATTGCACCGGTCTGGGGGACAGAGCACTTCTGAGAGAGGACCGCTTGGGCTGTGGCTGGGCTCCTGGCTCTCCCAAGTCCAGTACTCACCATTTGTAAAGCAGAGACAGCACTGCCCACTGCCCACAGATCCTTCACACTGGCCATCGGGCCCTGGCCATTGTTCCCCCAAGCACTGTCCAGCCTTCCAGCTCTGCCACGAGGGACAGATGGCTCCATTTGCCCTGGTTCTTTCCTCCAGCAGAGGACACACACAGAGACTGTTAATCAGGGAAACAGGCAGGAGGTGAGATGGGCCACCTACAGTGGCTTCAGGAGACCTACCTGTTTCCGGTAAGAGCTGCAGATGGAGTGAAATAAACATGGCTCCTGAGCACGCAAGTTTCCTCCCATAATGGAGGCAGAGATAGTAGGCAGACAGTGTGATGCCTTGGGTTCCCTGGGGGAAGTCTCCGTGCTATGCAGCTGAGGAAGGAGGCTTGGGATGCACCAGGTGCTTCCCTCAGGAAAGGGCCAGCAATTTGCAGGATTCAGCTAGCACAGGCCTGGCTGGGTGCCTCCAGGAGCCTCCAGGAGGCACCCAGAGCCCAGGCTCTGCACAGCCCAGCACCCATGCTCCAGGGGTTATAGAAAACCCCATGTTGGCTTCACAGAAGCAGAGGATGTGAAGGGGGTGCTGGCCACATGGCTGTGTTAGCCAGGAGAGCTTGAGGACAGAGCCGGAGGGCTGGCTCAGAAGCAGGTACTGGTGTAGGTTGTTAGGGCCTGGATCTGGATGCCTCCCCAGTGCCTCAAGTGCTCAGTCATGGGCTGTGGGCAGGGAAGCCGGTGAGATCAAGGGTTGTGTGATTCTCCATGGACCCACCGCAGAGTTCCCAGCTGGGCGTGCTGCCCGGAGGCAGGGCCGGTTGGAGGGGGCGGGGCGGGTTGGAGCCAGCAGGGCCTGGGAGAGTGGGGGCCTGGGCAGTGGCCTGGCATGTTGGCTTCTCGTCCTTGCTCCCTCGACTTCCTGGCTGTGCCGTTTCTGTTTCTGTGTCCTTACCCCTGCTGTTTCTGTCTGGGACCACTGGCTGTGGACTCAGCCTCTGAAACCCTGAGCCCTGAGCCAAAATAACCGCCCCTCCTTTAAATTACACGTGCCAGACATTTCTCCCAGTGAGGGACAGCAGCTAAGACAGGGTTCTGGCAGAGACCCCCGCAAAGCAGCCCCTGAGCAGGGCTTAAATTAACCAGCTCGCTTCTGTGTTTGCCTGCCCAGGGCCTAGGCCCTGGCTGTCCAGCATGTGTTGAAAGTTCCTGCTTTTATAAAAGCCCAGTAGCTCCATCTATGCCCACACGCATTTTATTCTACCCACTCAGTTGTCAGCGGCGCTTGGGTAACTTTGACCTCTTAGCCTTGGGAAAAACTAACACTGCTGTGAACTTGATTTTGCAAATATCTCTTGGAACCCCTACTTTGTTCTGCTGGGTGTGTGCTCGGAGCAGGGACTGCTGGTCACATCACCTTCTCTTCCATCCCATGTTCATTTTCTAATTCAAGAATACAAATAAATAAAGGAAAAATGCACTTCCATTTGTTTTCAATTTCACCGGTTGAAACTTTCAGTGAGACTTTGTATCATTTCTAATATTTTTTTGTACTATTTTGAATTCTTAGTTTGTCTTTTTGGTGGAACTGGGGTTTGAACTCAAGCCCTTGTGATTGCCAGGGAAGTACTTATCTTTACTTCATTAAAAAATGAAAAGAAAGAAAAGAAACTTGCCTCTACTTCACTGGTGTATTGTACCCTTTTTAGATTCAGTGTATTCTAATGAGGAAGATTTCAAAATATGATCTTTACAACACACATTCGAGTCTGCCTGCTCTTGTGGCCAGGTGCCGGGTGTGGGCTGACACCTGCGCAGGGATCCGAGGCCCCAACGGACACCTGCACAGGGATCCAAGAACCCCAGCAGACACACTCTCAGCTGTTCTCAGTCCCCGCAGCTCACGGAAGTGGCCAGAGCGACAGGCCACCCTGGTTTTACACTTTCCAGCATTTGCCAGCCTTCATTTCTCCTTTAGTGGACAGTTCCCAGTGGACCTTCAGAGGACACATTCTGCGCTTTGCAGTCACATCGCTGCTGCCTCTGCTGTGGGCATGTGTAATTTCTGCTCTGGTGACTTGGGGACCGGTGAGCTTCTGAGGACCCCAGGTCAGGCTTCCCGAGAGTAGTCCCAGAGAATTCATATATTGAAATATGTACTGTTTTATTATAACTTACTTCCCTTTTATTTCTTTTTTATATTACAGTTAGGATTTTATATTGATTTTTTTTTAAAATGTGTGTGTGTAGGCTGGTTATATTATCCATTAATTTCATTTGAGGGTAGTGAAAGAAGATACTAGAAAACATTTGTCATAAAAAGGGGATTTGAACCTGGTAGTTTGGAGAAACACAGGTATCATAAATAAGTAATTATACCAACAACTGACTGTACTGGTGTCAACTTGAGAAGTTTAAGTAAGTGACTTAGCAGAGAACCAGGGTTCTTAGTTTGTAAATGTCTTCATCTTGTGCAAAAGGGGGCTATGGACATTGTGGGAGTTCTACACTTCCAGCCCCAGGGTAGCTGGTTTATAATATAAAGAGGGGAGAGAGGCTGGCTAGACGCTGCAGCTCCTGCCCCTCCCTTTGCTCTCGACTGTTTTCTGCCACCATGAACTACTGTTCTTTGCCTTGGAGCCAGCTGAGTATAGACTGAAACCTCCACAAACCGTGAGTTAAATAAACCTTTCCTTCCTTAATTTTCAGTGTTGGGTATTTTGTCCCAGCAATGAATAAAAAGTAGCTGAGATCCTGGACAGTTACTTCTGTGACACGCAGGAGGAACACACTGCCTTGGGAGCTTCCTGTCCCACCTGGGATTTGTGAAGCCTTCTACCACGAGGACATGAGGTGACTTCCAGAGGGGCCAGCCAGCAGCTCTGCCCCAGCCTAGCACTGTGGGATGGGGAGGATGTGGTGTCAGCCTGCAGGGCCTCGTGGGTCTGGTGGCAGCCCAGGGACAGGGCTTGATCACGTTGCAGAGTGGGCTACGCAGGAACATGAAGCTGGCTCCCTGATGCGGAGGGGACAACTGGCTCCCTTTGGAAGATTCTAGATGTGTCCACCTGGTGGACATGTGTCCACTTGGCAGGTGTGTGTTAAGCAGCCTCTTTGGCCATGCACTGTCACACTGTCAGAGATGCTGCAGGGACAGAAACAGACCAGAGCCCATTCTGCCCGCAATCGGCTCCTTATGGGCAGCAAGACTGCAGAGGAAATGTGGAGGACATGAGGTGGAAGAAGAAGGGGGCTGTGGGGAGGGGGTGGGCGGGTGCCCGGAAGGTGACCACATGTAACAGTGAAAGTGGAGCAGTCTGAGTCCCATCAGGTAGCGTGTTCTCGCTGCTTCCTGGCTTTGCCTGGCCCGTGACCCTGGAGACCCACATTGGCCTCAGCTTGCTGCCCCCACCCAGGCTTCCTCCTATTCAGCACCTTCCTGTTGTCTACTCCCTGGAGTCAGCTCTGAACCTTTCAAGACCTTTTTTTTGCGGCAGAGTCCAGCTCTGGCACCCTATGCCACCCCATGCTGGCTCAGTCTGTCCAGACTGCTTCAGCCCCTGCTTCACCTCCCTTGTCTTCCACTCCTGAGGGCTTTCTTCTTTCATCTGCCTGGCGCTTTGTACTCAGATTCCTCCATGTTCTGCCTCACCAGGGGTCAGCACAGGGCACTGGCCAAGGAGCCCCGCAGGGCCAGAAGAGCAGGGTCCTGCAGAGGCCAGGTCAGGGCTGGCTGGGGCCTGTGCAGAGCTGGCTCCATGTCCCGACCCAAGTGCTTTTGCTGCACCCTGGCCATGGGATGGCACTTTCAGGCCTAAGGCCCGTAGCTCAGGTTAGGGCAGTCTCAGTTCTCCAGCTCTTCCTTGCTCATGGGTAGTGAGGGTGCCTTTCAGAGATGGATGAGGGCACTGGGCACGGGGCACCTGGCACATGGCAGGCATCCTCTGATGTCACAGGCACAGGGCAGGTACAGAGTAGCTCTCAGCCACTCTCATAGTCAGCCTGGCCCACACAGCAGGGTAGAGGCAGGGGCTGGCTGTGAGGCTGCTCTTGGCCCAGCTGGGTAGAGCACTGCGAGGGAACTTGCATGTGGGCTGAAATGTTGCTGGGGAGGTCACAGAGCTGGGCACACAGTGGGGCTGGGCTCTGAGACTGGAGAAGGAGGGCTTCCCCGAGGTGCTGGGAGGATGGGGCGGTGATCGGAAATGCCGAGTATAGCAGACACCGCCGCGCTCTTCCCCACTCCCCGCGGCAGACAATGGTGTAAAGCCATCGCCACCATGGGTGGGCAGTGCAGGATAGAGCAAGTGAACTGGGTGTCCTCAGGTGCCCTCTCTGGCCCTGAGCCCAGGACCCCTGCATGTCCCAGAGTGCTGCCCTGCATGTGTGCACTGTGAGTGGTGTGTGTGTCTATCGATGGTGGGCTATTTCCTCTAAGCAGCATTTGATGAAGCCAGTCAGTCCCAGGCCTGCTGGTCGAGGATGTCGTTGGCGGAATAATGAGTCATTATTATTGAATGGGCCCATGTAATTAATCCAGGAAAATCATGTCCTGATGGACTGTATCACTGAGCAGACTGCGCAGTGAGAGCCATGGGCCCCAGGGGAGTGCGGGCTTCATTCAAAGCATTTTTAAAATGCAGATTTTTTTCCCTGCACAGGTCTAGATTGCTCATTTTTCATCTGTCTATCTGCACAACTCGGTTGAGGACAATGTGCTTCATTCAGTTCAGCAAAGAAATAGACATCTAAAGACAGCAGACAAAGAAGATGACTGCAACGGTGTGTAAGTGTATGTGGGTGTGAATGTACACTGAGTGAACATGTGGCATGTGTGCATGTGTGTGTGTGTGTGCGTGTGCACGCACATGGGTGTGTAAAGCCTACAACATCTGGATCTGACTGCCCGAAAACAATTGGATAAATGAGAACCACCAGACTTGCTCTCAGTGCGAGGTACGTGTTTTGTTTTCTATGAAAATGAAGAGAATCAACACAACTTCACAGGTAATTTAAGGCATGTGAACCCGTAGTACATAAACAGCACGTGTGTGCCTGTGTGTGCGTGTGCACAGACACACGGCCTGCAGCTGGATGGAACAGCCCCGCAGGCTTTCCCTCTTGAGTAATGGAATGGAGCTGCAGTGGACACGCAGGCCCAGTCACCTGCAAAAGGCAAAACCAAGGGCCCAGGCTGCTGTGATGGGGACATCTGGTCATCAGAGATACTCATTTTAAGTTAACTGAAGTTAACAGATGAACCTAGAGAACTGAGTGCTTATCTGTCTGGGTTTTGTTCCTTAGCTTCTGAGCCTAGTTTTCAAATGTTTTACTAAAATTAATTGTAAGCTTTTCCAAAATAGCAATAATTTGAGGAAGTGGAAAACCTTGTGATTATTACCTAAAAGCTGAGAAGGAAGGAAAAGGCCACCTATAAGAGATAAAAAAACATGTGGGATCTCGCTAGTGTGTGGGTATTTTGCAGAAAGTGGAAGACAAAAACTCTAGGTGCCTCTCATTTCTTAGAAGCATAAAATTAGCAATATCAGCAGCAGGCTGCCCCCCTGTCCTTGCAAAAGTTTCAGCCTACATATGAGATGCAGAACCCCATGCACGCAGGAGCTTTCCTTGCATGAGCCAGCTTCTTGGGTCAAAACCAGCTGGCTCTGACATTGCTTTGTCATTTAAAATCTTCGTATGCACCTTTATGGCTTCGCATTTGAATCAAAGCAAGGCTTCCGTGTTTTATTGACATTTTCCATGTAGGTTGAAACCTCTTAAAGTAATTTATACGAAATAATGGTGAGATGGTATTGTTCTGACTGATTTTTCAGGGAGGCTTTAAGAAAAAGTCCTCATTGTTTCCTGTGAGGTAAAAACCCCTCTTTGAGGAATGAAATCCAACTGTTAATCACAATATATCCCATCCATGCAAGCTTTCTGAATTAGCATAAAAATTTGCAGTGGAATTTACAGGCCCTCATACTTGTTGGAATGTGGCATTATTCACAGGGGGTGTCACCCACCGACATCTGTGATTTGTCCCAGAGTTCTGGTGTGGAAAAGTAGACTTGAGAAGCAGTTTTGAGGTCTCCAGATTTCTGTACTGTGCCTTCACAGGCTGCACCGGAGGGCCTGTGAAAATGTCCACCACCTCTGAGTGCAGCGCAAGCAGAGCCTGGAGGTGACTCTGCTGTCCTCGGGGTGTGGCACAGGGCTCGTGGAGATGGAATTGGAGAGCAAATAGTGTGGCCACAGCGTGAGGACAGGTGCAGCCCCTGGCTGGGGAACAGTGTCGCATGTGGACTCCCCTGCCTAGACATTTCTCATTCTTAACCAACTATGCACAGAGCTCTATCTCTTGTAAGCAGTGCCTGTGCTGCTCTGCCCTAAGATTCTCAGAAGCATTTTAGCAATTCATGCAAAAATACCTCCTGCCTGGCAGGTAGGTCCTGCTCAGGACTGCAGTTGTGTGCCAGTGTTTCCCTCAAGAGCTAGCCAAAAGTGATGTCACAAGCAGGGACTTCGAGAGCTGAATCCTGAGTTTTCCCTCCTGGTAGAATGCTGGCTTTGGCCAGGGATCCTCCCTGTCCTGTTCTCTTAAGTGTTCATAAAAAACAAAACCAAGATCTTTGTTAGTCCATAGCAAAAAGTTAGTAGGAAGGGAACTTCCTGTGTGTGGATCCTGGGGACCAGGGGTGAGCAGGGCTGGGGTGTATGTAAGGACAGGTACATGGTGGCCTACCAGGCAGGAAGATTAGTGTCCTCTCTTGGTCATCAGTGGCCTGTGGCAGAGGTGGAGCTGTGACTGGGGCTTCCCCAGGAAGGTTCCTGCAAAAGGAGGGTGGTCAGGCTAGGATAGAGGCCAGGCTCTCTTGCTGCAGTGGGGAGAGTGTGCGCAGACAGGACCCCGGTCCTTGTGACAGCAGTGTCACCACCTGCCCTGGCTCGTGAGCTGCTGGCGCTCTTGGGCTTTGAGGTTTGCTCTGCACCAAGGGTTGCTCCCATTTTCTGAGCACTGAGTCCTTCCTTCAGGGACAGTGTTGATGAGGACACCAGCAGGGATGGTCCCTCCCCAGGTTGCTCCCTGGGTGTGGAGGCCAGAGGGTCAGTCTCCAGGGCAGGCTGTGGACCCTGCAGGCTCTGTCTCTCTGTCTTGGGCCACAACAAAAGCACTGAATTCACTGTTTCACTCTCACCTTTCTAGGCATTTACATTCCTGTGGCCTTGTTATTCCTGTGGCCCTGGGAGGTGTTTATGTACTTTCATGGAACTTCAGAGATGAACTCAGTATGTCTTCAGTGCTTCCACTGTGTCCTGAGGAGCAGGCTGTGTCGGTATAATCTCGTCACCTTCTTGCTGTCACCTGGGTCATTAATGAAATTTGAAGTTTTCTTTCCATCTAAAAGAACACAGAAGGAGTATACGTTATGGTCTTGTTTTATAGTATTTTACAGATACATGAAATATTTGAAAAATATATACATTTTAAGGCTTTTAAGTTTCATCTAAAACTTCTTTTATCATTTAATATTTATTCTAAAATAAGAAAGATCTGCAGTGTATTTTACTTTTTGAACTAACCATGGGAGGTCAGGTCAGACTTCTGACCCACAAGCTGCCCACATCTCGGGGCAGCGCAGACATGGACGCGGAGTGCCCATAGCCTGTGGACTCTGGGAATTCTAGTAGGAAGGATATCTGTGGGCAGGGATCCATTTTCCTTGGCCTGGGGATACTAATGATGTCATATGCTGCAGAACAATTTAAGTAGTGTCCCAGAGCCACTGATGGCAGCATTTTGAGGCCAATGCTTCAGAGTTCAAAGAAACTGGGTATTTAATGTTGGTAGCAAAGACTTTGGACATCTAAATACATTTGTCCCAATTTTTCAAGTGAGGCATCTCATACTACATTGCTGTCCCGGCTGGAGCAGTGCTCCTCGCAGCTGAGGTCTGTCAGCTGGCGATGCTGGTGTCTGCCCTGCAGAGGGCGGCTACACTCGTCCCCTGTGCTGGCAGTGACCACCTGTCAGTGATGATCCCAGCTTGGCAAAAAGCACATGGTGCCAAGATACTCAGACATGCTGAAGCGCTCTGTGGAAGCTGAGAGTTTATTTCAGAACAGCCTGGCAACTCATGCACTGAGGGCGGTGCGGGGTGGTGGTGGGCGTCATGGGCATCAAGAAAGCAGAGCAATGAGCGGTCTTGGCCGCCATAGGAGGCCCATGTGGGGCCAGGTTTGCCTGAAGCACCCTCGTCTACACTGTAAAGATTATTATTTGCAGGAGGCGATGGCTTTGAGCACCTAACTTCTTTATGTTCGGCAGCACCCAGTTATCTCCCCAGCCCCCCTGAATTCTTTAAATGTGAACATGAACACTGACAGTGTTTATTGTCAGTGAGATGAAATTCAAGGTGTTCAAGCAAATATCTGAATTTAGGAAGGTTAGTATCTACCACAATAAACTTAAGAGCTTCTCACTATTTAGAAATTTTCTCGTAGGGCCAGTGGTGACATTAAGGAAGGTGATTTATTTCAAATCTAGCTTGTTGAGATGTAATTTATCTAAGGTATAATTTAACCTTTTATGTACACAGTTCAGTAATTTTGGCCCATATATAGTAATGCATATAATCGTATGCACTGTAATAGATAGTATATGTATAATCATATAATCAGATATATCTATATATATTTATAAATATCTAATCTTCTCATCCTCACAAATAGGATATAAGATATTTCCATCAACCCCAAAATTTCTAGGGGTGTCTATAGTCAAAGTCTTCTCTTGCTTCTGAATCCTGGCAGCCAGATTGTGCTTCTGCCCTATAATTTTGCATCATTTCCAAGATACAATGTGTGGGATCATGTCCGTAGCCTAGGTGTTGGGCCTCTCTCGAGTGACATAAAGTTTCTCACAGAGATGATTTTTCTATTATATAATAAAATGTGTCAATGCACACACTGCAGAGCTTGTGCCTGAGTGTGCAGTCCCATGCATTACACACCAGCATGCCTGAGTGTGCAGTCCCACGTGTTACACACCAGCATGCCTGAGTGTGCAGTCCTACACATTACACACCAGCATGCCTGAGTGTGCAGTCCCACG